>OZ007572.1:62732647-62907647 GCA_963931925.1 Onchidella celtica
TGGCATTTCGTATGGAGTATTTGATTGTTTCATTAGAACATGATTTTGTGTAACTTATCAGCTTAATTTACTAAAATAAAAAAAAAAACCTTTTTCAATCCGTTGCCACAGCTGACCAGCTTAGGTACGTTCCCCCTCCCCACCCACGTTTCGTACTTTGGAGGCTCCCCTTCCCCCAAGCCTCTGCCCCCTCCGAGCGTTTGTACCTTATGGATCCCCCCTTCAATGTTGCTTACCTCACAGGTAACAGTTACTGTCTGTATTTACCTGGAGTCTAGAGTGGTCTTAAAATACTCTTTATTCAGCACCCTCATCATCCCACCGCCTACGTCTTGTCATCAGATAAGCAAATCAGATAATGACTGACACGCTATTGTCGGTGATGCACCAATACAGGCTATAAAATTCTCCTTGCTATTAGATTAAAACTGAGATACTGCTATTGACTGACTGAGAAAGGGTAACTTTTCTATCCATTAACCCTATTGTACTTCGGGGGATCTGACATACCCCAGACACTCACGCTTTTCACCTGTTGCTAGGGGAGCGTAGCCTGATTACAAAGCCAAATAGAGAAAATACTGGGTTACTTTCACTGTTCAGCAATGGCTTATACTGTAAAATACCACGCTCCCCTAACAATAGCTCTGCATCATAACATTCACCCCCGAGCGAATGTTAAATACTGTTAAGTGATCACTGGATGTAGCCAAGACTATTGTTATGTCGAATCTCGAACGCCTGTTTTCTTCAGTTGCTTTGTAACGTTCGATGTTGTATCGTTTTGTAGTGTATTGTAATGTATTGTGATATATTGTAATGTACTGTATTGTATTGTAGTGAATTGTATTGTATTGCATTGTATTGCATTGTATTGTATTGTATTGTATTGCATTGCATTGCATTGTATTGTATTGTATTGTATTGTATTGTATTGTATTGTATTGTATTGTATTGTATTGTAAAGTATCTTAAAGTATTGTATTATCTTACAATGAATTGTTTGCGATGTTTTGCACTGCACTCTATTGTATTGTACTACAATGTTCTGTAATGTATTGTATTGTAATACATTGTAATATAAGGTAAGTGTATTATTGTGTATTTTAATGTATTGTGTTGTGTTTTTCTGTATTGTATTGTCATGTATTGTATTATAATGTGTTGTATTGTATTGTACTGTATTGCATCGTAAGCAGTACAATGTTCTGTATTAAACTATATTGTATTGTATTTTATGCAGTTTATTGTAACAATGTCAAACGCCATTTCCTGTTAAGTTTTAGATTATGGCATTTTACATTGTATCGTGTTCATGCTTTTTGTTTGATAGTGTCTGAAGATTTAACACATTTTACCGTGTTCAGTTGATGCATCTGGTGTATGTCAAATGCGCAAAAACTGATCACCTATACACCTGACCTAACGTTAGTCATCTACCTGGCATTTACAATATATATGCAATACACCGTAGAGATTGATCACCAATGCACCTGGTGTAGTCGTGCCCCAGGCATTGAGTATACGTACAGAACTTACTCACTCATGTACCTCATCGTTATCCTCCCCCCCTCTCCTCTTCATTTCCAGCGTGGAGCCAGAGCCCCCACCCCCTCCCCCTGATGAAGTGGCTGTAACTCCGCCGGTGACGCCCATACCGCCGGATGCCCCGCCCCCTCGGCAAGGATGTATGGAGAAACGAAGTACCATGGAGAAAATTCTCGTCGTACTCCTTATCATCATCATCATCGTGTGTTTGGGTTTCGTCGCAGCTTTCCTCATCTTCTATTTCTTCGCCTCTCCCCCACAAGGTAACACGAAAACAACAAAATTTGGTAGAAGAAAAAGTGAGTTACAGGAGCACAGGGCACAGATGCGAGATGAAAGAAAGTGAGACCCCCGTTAAATATGAATGGAAAAAACAACAAAACAACAATTTATCATTTCCATAAAACATACTGAAAAGACATGGAGTGGATCTGTATCAAAGCTAATCAAGCTGCTGTTCTAATGAAGAGAAAATATCTGGTAACTAGCTGTGGTCCCCGGCCCTGCCCGGGATAAATCGGTTTGAATATTGGTTTCAGTTCTGGATGGTTATTATGGACCTGCTTCATCTGGCCTGTTCCTATTTGTTTATTTTATTTTTGTTTGTTTATTTTTAAATAAGTCTTACTGCTCTGCCTTTGTGAGTTGACACACTGCGCATCCCGTACAATAGCATGATTTGCGCACGGGTTAGTGTGTTTGATAGTGAACACATCGCAGGAAGTGATAACGAAACCTTAAAATGGAGAACCATGACTCGAAATAGATCTAAATGATGGCGAAACAATAAATTTCCAATAAAAAAAACTACACCGATTTGAGACTTCTATTAAAAACTGTGCATCCTTACATCCATTCTGATACACCATATAAAATTTGAAGTCTGAGTGTTGAGTGGTTCAGAAGCCTTTTGCAACGAAAAATCTCAAGTCCACAAATATATATTGTATAGATAACTCTCTGTCAAACCGGTTAATACTATTTTAAGATCTTTGCTCTCTGTAGTAAGCAACACTGCAATGAATAAGGCAACTGGTACAGTGAAGAAATTCGCCTTTCTCCACACTTCTCAACTCACGTTGTTACTCAGTTTTAGTCAGTTAGCATAAGATATCTGTGAGTTTACTGCATGGGATTCTACTCAGCTTTTTCCTCATGTCGCGCCGACCTCCCTTCTTTCTCTTGTCTCAGGGGGAAAAAAGGGAGTGGTGGACATTTCCTTCTTCCAGTGTTTTAATTCCCATCAGTGAGTAATACACGCAGTAGTCAGCCTGGCATAGCTAAAAGTTAATGACGATAGAGACACATGTACTGTAGCAAACGGATGGAAAGACGTGGGCTACGGACAGAATTTTGAACAGTAATTCTCAAGTAGGAAGCACTTTACTCCTAAGGGAATGATTTTAGACAGAGGAGGAATTTGGAGTTAAAGGGGTGGGGGACTTCAGGCAGAGGAGGAAGGCCAATCTGGAAAAGAATGTTCTTTGTACTCTTTGTATACATATCAAATGAATATCAGTGTAGTATACAATTGTAAAGGCGATCATGGATTAACAGTTGACATTTATTTCATAAATTGTGTCAGTAATTAGGCGCCGCCTATGTGAAAGAATAATGGTGCAAAAAACAAAAAGAAAAGGGGAAGAGTAGATGAGAAATGAAATGGGGGAAGATATGAGGGAATCTGGGATCACCACTAGGACTCTGGGACCCAACCATTTAGAAGAGAGGGGAGAGAGTGAAATTCCGATTAGCCGCACAGGAGAAGAAGAGGGTGTGAAATAAGTTATTACAGCCAATGAAAGAACAGTGCAGGCATTGTAAGGAAGATGAAATCATTTCAGGAGGACAAACTGCCAATGCTACGTCTTCACCATTCTATGTATTTCCAGAGAGTATGTGCTCTCTATTATTTCCTTCTGATAAACAAGAAGATGCCAGGATTAGACAGAAGAGAAACAGTCAAAATTATCAACACGATCAGCATGTTAAATCTGTAAATAAAGAATGAAAACAAATTTGAGTTCATAAAAACATGTCTCTGTAGCCCACTGTTGAGGTGACGTCATCCAAATTCTTTAAGAGGATTCATCCAAACGGACAATCCCCGCCTTTGTATTGTCGTCAGTTTACAATAATTATAGAATTTGTTTATCAAATACACTTTTGTTCCGTGACAGATAGGAAGTGAATGGGAGGCATTATGTCGTCTCCAGGTTTTCTGATAGGCAAAAAAACAAAAACCCCAGATGTCAATCAAATTCCAGACGTATAATGGGTCTCTGTTGGCTCTGGAAGCGCCTTGTTCATTTAGCCAGGTTTTCACGAACTGCGAGGAAGCAGAGTTACGCTAGATCTGTCTGGAAAGGCTGGATATTTTATAATGCTACAGACTGTCACATTTTATCGAGCAAAAGATATTGAGATAAAAGGGAAAACATAAAACTGGGTCGGCTCAGACATTTTGCCCAATACATATAGTAGACTTAGAGGCCATAGAGGCCATTTCGTTAGCAATACTTGAATGGTGTATAGTTAGAGTTAGAGAGAGAGAGAGAGAGTGAGAGAGAGAGAGAGAGAGAGAGAGAGAGAGAGAGATTCTAATCCTCTGTGAAACAATAGATAATTGGTTAAAATACTTTTACGATCACTTGGTTTGCCTTCTTTGAAGAACAAACATGAAGAGATGAATAAGCCATTTCCTACAATTTGCATGTGAAACTATCTAGAAATTTCTGCTCATGAATGAAAGTGAATTATGGCACAAATTGCTTGTGAATCCCTTTCTAAGATTTGTACTATCTTGTTAATATGCAAAGGTTCTAATTAATATAATTTCAAGTCTACACTCAAAAGTCTGACGATAATTTAAGTGGAAGGGGGATAACAAATACAGTAAAGTTGACATGAATTGTCGCTCTTATTATGCAAGCTTTAGCCTATTCTGCGTGCTCAATCTGTTCAATCTCTCATGTTTTCTCATTCCAGGGACCTGCCTGACAGAGGAATGTGTGCAATCGGGTAAATCTTTCGCTCATCTTCTTGGGTAGTTGCCCTCCCCCTCCCCTTGCACCTTCGCTGTTCTGCCCACTCATTACATTGATCAATGACCAACTTTTATTCGTGAGGGGCCACTAGCCATAAGGAAAGAAAAAAAAACAACAACTAAATTTCCAAGTTGCCAACATTGTGATGTCTTGCTTAATGTGGGCTGACATTATTCCATAGATCACACCACAAAATCAAAAGAATCTAAATTAAACAAAAAGAAAGTAAAGAATCATCAGTGGCATTGACTTAAAAATCCTCCCCTCTGCCAGCACACTCCAAAAAGCAGGATAAAATATTTAATTATAAAGGAGCAACATTTTCATGACAATTGTACGATCAAGTTTAAAATAAATTTCTGCGCAGGCATAATTGCACACACATACAAACTTCTGAAGACAATCCTTTTCTGTTAAAATTAATAGTGATGTCAGTTTCAGACAAACTTTAAAAAGAAATATATTTACCCAAATTTTCCTAGGAGATTTGTTACTAAACTGTCGCTATACAAGTTGAAATAACTGACATCATATGTTCACACTCTGTAATGACTTTGACGCATCTTGAATATGATTTTAACTTTTCTCAGCGTCACGACTGAAAACCTACATGGACACTTCTGTCAAACCTTGCAAATCTTGAATATGATTTTAACTTTTCTCAGCGTCACGACTGAAAATCTACATTGGACACTTCTGTCAAACCTTGCAAATCTTGAATATGATTTTAACTTTTCTCAGCGTCACGACTGAAAACCTACATGGACACTTCTGTCAAACCTTGCAAATCTTGAATATGATTTTAACTTTTCTCAGCGTCACGACTGAAAACCTACATGGACACTTCTGTCAAACCATGCAACAACTTTTACGAGTATGCCTGTGGCAACTGGGTGAAGAAACAGGTCCTAGACCCAGATGAATCCAAGATCAGTTTAGGTACCATGATCACAGACTCCAACAGGGTTAAAATTAAAGGTGAGTATATAGTCTGGTAGTTTGCAAGTGACAGAGAGAGAGAGAGAGAGAGAGAGAGAGAGACAAAGACAGAGAGAGAGAGAAAGAGAGACAGAGAGAGAGACAGAAAGAGAGAGAGAGAGAGAGAGAGAGGGAGAGAAAGAGAGAAGCAGAGTAGTTCTGATGTAAATATGTTTATCTGCAGAAGAGAAAATATCCTGATGGAATCTTTGTCACATTGTGTATTCAGTGTCCATCTAGTCCATGACAGAGCTCTGAAATGAGTATATCAGTTGAAAACAAACATGTTGCTAGATCAGTGTCTCAGTAAGTTAAGGATTGAATGGGAGTTTATTGAATGAAATAATGGATTGACAAGAGTCAGATGAGCAGCATGGACAATCATATTTCAATTTTGATCCAACTTCTGATTTATTTGCTCCTCTTCACAAATAATGAAATACTTGTTCATTCATTCATTCATTCATTCATTCATTCATTCATTCATTCATTCACTCATTCATTCATTCATTCACTCATTCATTCATTCATTCATTCATTCATTCGTTCATTCATTCATTCATTCATCCATCCACTCATTCATTCACCCACACAGTTCCTCATTCACATACTTCATTCATCCTATCTCTCAAGCACACACTCACTTACAGTGTGGTTCATTTTCTTTCTCTGTACTATTTTCTCATTCACTCTTTCACTCACACACTCACTCATTCACCTCCTATGAAATATTCTTTCAAGCTTTACTGGAGTCAGAGACTAAAGGGGAGGCACCAGCATATGCAGCAAAACCTAAAGTTTTGTACAAGGCATGCATGAATGTGGGTGAGTAACAGCTGATGTCATGTTCAGATTTCTTGCATTCCGTTGCACCTCGGGCTTAAACAATAGCAAATAAATCATTACATGCAGTGAATGAATATTCAGTATTATAAATTAAAATTTACCCAAAACGGTATAATGGTTTAAAGAAGAGAAACATACAAGATTAAATGGAGAAAGGAAGTGCTTTGATGGGCAACTAAAAACATTACATGCAGTGAATATTCAGTGTTATGAATGAAAATTTGCTGAAAGTAATGTAATGATTTAAAGAAGAAACACATTCAAGAATAAATGGAGAATGGACGTGCTTCAGTGAGGACAGTTTCCAAGAAGCCAAATAGAAAAAAATTCTGTGTTGTGTTCACTGTTGGGCTGTATTTCTGTTTTCAGCTTCACTAGAAACTATCCTTACAGAAGCACTTTCATGGAGAATAGTAACCATAGGATAAGATAACAATCACAAATTGATAGTTCAAATGGTATCAGACATGTTATTTTACTTTGCATAGTTAAAATTGGTTTAACAAAGCATAATAAACTCACTCGTCTGGTCAAAATTAGACTACTGTAACTCATGACTTGCTGGACTGCCACAGGAAAAAATTAAAAAACTGCAAATAGTACAGAATAATGCAGCGTGATTAATCCTTAAGAAAAGGAAAAGAGATCATGCATCACTTCTAGTGCAGAGCTTGCCCTGGCCTGGCGACCGATAGAAAGACTATAAGCTGGCAACTCTGTGTCACAAATGTATGTGCAAACATGCACCAACTTATTTAATTGATCTTTTGACTCCCAATGTACCATCATGATATCTTAGATCATCTGGAGACACTAAAAAAAAAAAGTGACTGAGATGTCCCTTAAGACTGTGGGTGAAAAATCTTTTTCTTTTCAAGGGCCTCAGATTTGGAATTCTCTGCCTTTGTCTTTGAGAGAGGCTGAATATTTTATGACTTTTAAACATCAGCTGAAGAGTTACATTTTTACATTCTGAATATCCCTTTAGTTGTTTTTCTTTTTTCTTGAGTATGCTTGTGTATTGTGTGTGTGATTATATGATATAAATGTTTTAAGAGCACAGAGCCTGGTTGTTAATGGGATGAAGCGCTATATAAATGCTATGTATTATTATTATTAATACTAGCTGAGTTACCCAGCCCTGCCCGGGAGAAATATTTTTATTAGTTTCAGTTTTTGGGTGGTTATCACGGATCCACTTCACCTTGCCTGTTCCTTTAGGTTTATTATTTTGTTGTTGTTTGTGTTAGAAATGTCAATCTGCACTCCCTTTGCACATTTATACCCAATGCACCCCGTCAGATCCTCATGAAATGGCAATAATTTGCTTACGGGTCAGTGTGTTTAATAGTCAACACATGGCAGGAAGTGATAACATCATGTGTTCATGGAAAAGAATGGATTGCAGGAGAAATTAGTGACCCAATACAAACTCAAAATAATACTTTCCCAGTATTTCAAGTCTCCAAATGGAAAAAAGAACGGCAAAAATGATTAGTCCAAATTGTTTTTAATTTTTGTGCAAAATTTCAGCAACATACATTGCCAAATAAAGTCTGCAGGCTTGACTGAAGTTTGTACAGGCTGGCATGAGATTTTTTTTATTGTACTAGATTAATATGGTAAATTTTTTATTCAGATATAAGTCACAAAGTTTATTGGTGTCAGTCTGAAGATTCAGTACCTGGCCATTAATTGCGCATTCCTCTCTGCAAAAACTGTAGTATATGTATTCAAATTACGAATATATGGTAGATATACAGATTAATTATAACAATCTTGGTATCAGATGTATTTACATATATATTTACCGTATTTATTTGTTCCTATGCATGAAAAAAGGGTTTTGACTAATAGATAACCATGTTATTTTCTTTTGCAGAAAAACTGAATGAACGAGGCACAGAACCATTTTTGAACTTGGTGAAAGAAGTTGGAAAATTCCCAGCACTCGAGTCATCCTGGAATGAAACAGACTTCAACCTGCCGGAGGTCTTGGTCAAATTGGCTAAAATAGGTAAAGTCAACATTTGCTTTAAATCTATAGACTTCTGCTTGACATCATGAAAATGGAGTTAGGTATTATCAGAGAGTATGCATGTATAGAGAGGTTTCACTATTGGTCAATTTGCACTGCGAGACACTGGTGGCTGTGTGAAACTACTGTTATCATGGAGCGGAAAGTAGGTCGCTGTGGTAAAAAATACCTGTTTGTGCATTTCCAAGGGGCGTAGGAACTTACAAACTGTTCTAAATAGTTTCAATCAGCCCAAAAATATGAACAAACCACAGTGAACAGATATGCACACTATCTTTGGTGAAGGCGGACTCTTTCAATTCTTCAATTTCTTGTTTACCACAGCGACCTAGTTTCGTGATTTGGCGGAAGTGAGACCTCTCCCCCATACTCTCTGGTATATTAGATTGTCAGTACCATAAAAAGTGGGATGGGAGGTGGGACTGAGGAAGTCCCCCCTCTAGACCAAGGTGGTCTAGAGGCAAGGTGGTCTAGAGGCAAGGTGGTCTAGAGGCAAGGTGCTCGCCTCTCATGCCAAGGGTCCCGGGTTCTAAACCCGGGCAGTGCAGGCATGTTGGAAAGTGGATTTTTTCTCATATTTTCAAGTCCCTGGTCCTATTGGGGGGTAGGATCGAGTAGTTCTTGGAAATTGGATTTTTCTCATATTTTCAAGTCCCTGGTCCTATTGGGGGGTAGGATCGAGTACCTAGTCTTCTCGGATAAGGACGAAAAAATTCGGAGGGCCCGTGTGCACGTTGCGCACGTTAAAGATACCTTGGCAGTTGGAAATCATAAAGAGCAGGCCGAAAGGCCGCTGCCCGGGCAAAATTGAAATTAATAGATTAAAATTTATCCATATCATCTCCCCCCCCCCCCCCCCCCCCCCGCCAGAACAAGAAATAATAAAACAAGTAAAGTGAGGTGTAAATGCCAAGGGCAGCGAACCTCCTAAAATAAAGACCTCAAATCGGGACTGAGGAAGTGGGCTAGGGGATGGGGAAATAGGAGATGGAGGGAATATAAATGGATATTGATAATCATATTTGAACAAAAAAAAAGAAAACGTGAATGGCCACTTTTGTAACACTTTGCGTCAGTATAAGATACACACTAAACAACAAGTAAACACAATGAAAGAAAAAGGGAGTGGAAATGTTAAAAGTTCTGCTCAAAGAGGAATGAAACAGACAGGAAAGAACACTGATAGCACAAGGGGCGTAAACCAAGAAAGCCATTCCAATGTATGGCAGAGGGAAGGTATATAATACTCATTTTGTTTCTGATTGCATCACTCACAGTCCATGATTGTGCTGGGCACGGTTCCGACACCAGTGTTGACTCCTTAGGTGCTGACTGTCACATTGGATACCTGACACCAGAACCTGGTATTGGTACCAGTTCAAACACCGCGGCGTCTCTCTAGTTTTCCTTTTCATTACCACTGCTTAATTTACATTTAATATGTGTAAACATTCCATTACAAAAATTTTTAATATTTTGAGAATCAGTTGTGCATTCTCCCCTCCCGCAAACACTACAGCAAAATACTAGTGCACCACACCAGACAGGAGACGGCAAATTAAAGTTTGACTGTTTACCTGTGCATCATGCAAATTCTCAGAGTCAGTGCCGCAGTCAGATCTCGGAGTTGACACCAGGGAAGTGATGGGAGTCATGATGTCACTTCCTCGAGATCAGTGTCGGAACCTTTCAGCAGGGACCTGTGACGTCATTGGAGTCGTAGTCGACTTCAATGAGAAGTTATGGTGTCAGAGTTGGGATCGGCAACACTGAAAAAGTGCTGCTGCCCACCCAGCCCTAGTCCATGGAGAATGCTAATGAAGCAATTATATATATTCTTCTTCCCAGGGAGATTTCCTTTGGTTTCATTGGCAGTGAAAAGGGACCTGACAAATGCAGCAGTAAACAAAATTTATGTAAGTTATCACGTCACTTTTATCAACATTTGTGTCCAAGTTAATTATAAAAGAGAGATCACATGTGTTAATTTGTGTGCATTCTGTGAAAGCTAGTGAGTCTAATATTATTTTAATTTGGCATTTCATCATGATCAAAATGACAATAATATGAACTGAGTGGGTTGGTTATAACCAGTGAGTCTTTATGCTTATTTGTAGGTTTATATTTAAACGTGTGCAGTAATGTTCTGTGACCAAAGAGTCATCCATTTTGTTAACCTTGTTCTCTTGTGAAATATTTGTAAACATGCCATCCCAAAAAATTATATATATATAGAGTATTAATTGTAATAATACAAGAGGGATATAATTCTATGCTTTAAGGTAACAACAAAGTTCCTGGAAAGGATCTACACAGTGCACGACAACCTTTGCCTTCTTTTGTTTTGACGATGTCATAATGTCTGTTCTTATTAGTGTTGCTATTGAAAATAGCTGTGTTTGAATGAGAAGATAGAGTAATTGTAACATTGTTTGCACCATAGATAGAACAATTATAGTAACAGTATTTGTGATAGTATTGATACAAAGCGTTTTAGTGATATTATACTGACAACCGAGAAAGAGGATACCGAGATGAATCAATTCGTGATATTCCGTCCATTGACTTGCGTGTGTATCATTGATGTCAACAATGCAACAATTTGCATCACACCTTTCATAATTGAATGAAAAAAAGTAGTGCTTACTGTAACTATACATGCGCAATTTGTGGACATATAGTGGGAGAAATAATGGTTCATCTCAGTATTCCGTGTTGCAGGTGACAATGTTAGTAGCAAGATTAGCAGTGACGGTAGTAGTGGAATCAGTTTCAGTGGGCTTGATTTAAGTAGAAGTTGTAGCAGGAGTAAAAGTACATAAAGTAGTAACAGGAGTGAGCATTGTAGGCCTACTTGTGAGAGAGGTAGTAGAAGTAGTGATGTAACTGGCAAAGTTAGTGGTGATGAGGTGATGGAAGTGTTGGAGATGGATAAGGAAACGCAAAAGTTGTCGGGGGGGGGGGGGGGAGGGGTGGGGAGCAGTAGCTACGTGATGTGAATGGCATTATATATCATCAACAGAACCCCAACCAACAACTCATCAATTTGACACGTTAGGTTTGACCTCAGGTTAGCTCATGGCAATGACAATGTTGCTATGTAGATCCCCTGATTACAAATGGTGTCACCCTCAGGTTTTTGCAGGAAATCTGTCCCTATGCTAACCCAATCAAATCTACAGGAATCCTACAGGCCTACCATTCTGTGCCAAATTGACATAATAGAGATGCCAGCTGGCACATGTTCTTGTTGCACCTTTTGTATTGGAAGATTTAGCTACAGTGAAGAACAAGGTCTTCATTTCCTAAATGTTGTTTTGGTTTTTTTCCAATGTAGGTATCTGAAGCTTCTTTAATGCTGGGTTCTGCAGAAAAATACAAAGGTGAACGAAATGAAAGCCCCTTGAAAAACTATGAAAAGTGGCTGATTGACAATTTTGTCCTGTTGGGTACCGATAAAAAATCTGCTAGACAGGATGCGAAAGAGATTGTAGAACTGGAAATCAGACTGGCCAAGGTAAGAAATGTGGGTGATACGCGGTAATGATAGAAATTTTCAGACAGCTCAAAAACACTTTTTTTTTGGTCATTATGTGCAGAATTCAAATAGTGTATCAGCCAATGATTGCCAGAAAAGTTCTTGAGGGCTGATTGGCATGTCACTGTTGATAAAAGGTAAAACTAAAAATATTGCATCACTATCCAGGTGACATTATGGTGACCCTGATCCAATGGGAGGTAGGACCAAGCACCTAGTCTTCTTGAATAAGGACGAAAAATCCAGAGCACCGCATGTGCACGTTAAGCATGTTAAAGATACCTTGGCAGTTGGAAATCGAAAAGAGCAGGCCGAACAGGCCGCTACCAGGGCAAAATTCTAAAAATAGAATCCCTGCCACAACAAGAATAATACAAAACCAGCAAAGTGGGGTGTAAGTGCTAAGGGCAGCGAACCTCCTAAAATAAAGACCTAAACACAAGTTAAGAGTTTTTCAAATCTGTGCTAAATCTCAGTTTCCAAGTGGCACCTGTATTGTTGGCTGCCAAGGATGATTTATTAAAAAAAAGAGTAATTTCCCCTTCATGCCAAATCAACCGCCTTTAATTTTTCATTGCAGGCATTGAAACATGAAATCCTAATCATACATCTATGCATCCTGATTGATATAAAATGTTTATCTTCATAGTAAAAGATCTGCTGTGGCTTAATTGCTCTACATAAGTATAGCAAACCTGAGAAAGTCAGACTTATTGAGTACTTATTCATGCCACTCTTGCAGATGATGAGAACTGCGGTTGAGAAAGAAAAAGATTATAAGGAAAGTTACAACCCCATGACCATTGCAGTTCTAAACACCAGATATCCATGGGTAGGTGTCAGTGAAGTTAGTAGACTTGTACATTTTTTGTATGTGTGTCTTCAGTGATTGCTGCAAAATTTTTATCATCAAATATAAAATTTAGAGTATAGTGGTGTCTGTTTAAATTGAATTTCAAGAGACCAGAGATATCTGTTCGCTTTAAGAGAGGTTCACTTTAACCATTTTCAGGGAAGCAGACCAGAGAAGAAATGAATGTTAGCATGGTCTGATGTGTACAGAGAGTGTGTGAACAAATGGAAACAAATTATGGGTAGGCCTGCTAATGCAGTATCGTCTCTCAATTATGTCGTCAATTACAAGTTAAAAAAAATTTGGCTACACTCCCAGTTTGTTAGAAAGTCAGAGACCCTTATGAGACCGATGCCTATTTAGTCAGTATTCATGCTAGTACTGGTATTCAACAAGGTAATATATACTGTTGCGAATTCTGAACAACGCACATTAGCAATATACTGAAGAAGACTTGAAGTAACATGAAATTAAACTGTTTATTGACAAAGAAACGACTGAGTCGTGAGGAAACTTCTCCTTCATGTGAGTGGATGAATGACTACCTGCCCCGCGTGCTTCATGTGAGTGAATGCATGACTACCTGCCCCGCGTGAGTGACCTTTTTTCCCTTCTCTACTTCCGCCCGAGCGAAGAAGTAAACAAACCAGATAATGGGATAAAATAAGCCAAACAGAGTTAGCCGCGGTGCCAATTTGGGAGATTTCTTCTGATATGCAACATACTCCCCACCTTGGACTACTAAATACATGTATAGAGTCCAAAATAAACACAAATGACTCAAGGGTAAGTGCACATGAAGGCTATAAAACCTCCAATACTAAATAATTCAAACTCACATTTGGGAAAGAGAAGCAACCGCGACTGATTACGGTACATCAATATGTGTATTGAGTAATGTGGTGTCAAAGAGAATGTAGAATTTACATGTAGTGTAGAAATGCAGTGTCTTGCAACTTTAAACAATATTAAAGCACTGCCAGTCACTCTTCCTTCACACACACGTCTATTTATATTCCGGAAGACTGCCGGCTTAAGTTTCTAAACATGAAAGCAAAGTGAATAAATCAAACAGTATGGATTTCAAAGTAAATCATTAAATCAAATAAAAGTAGAGAAAGTACCCTCTCAATCTGATTTCACGCACCCAGAGTGAAAACAAATCCAGCGTATCTATACCCCAAATGAAGGGGAAATGTTTAGTCTTAACTGAAATGAATAATTCTTGCAATTTTAGAAACGTAAGAGACTGGACTTCTTCTCAAACCTGAGTCACGAATGGCAAGAAATTGACACTAATGAACAAAAAATTGCAAGCTGATGACATGTTTCTTAAAATTAAACGATACTAATTTCTCAAAGCCTTACTGTTTTTCAACACAAAGTTGTATCAAAGTACACATGAATAAGATAAAATTATGGTATACTTCATAACATAGAACAATAACAATGTATGTAACAAGTAACAATGGACTCATAGGAAATCCCCGACAGAAATGCTGATGATGCCGATATGTAGGATGAGTTGGGAGAGCAATTGAAGGTTATCATAGACTGAAGCTTAACGTTGAACATAACGGTCAGAGATGTCCATCAGAATCCAGAGCAACAAGATGTTTAGTGATAACGATAACAGAATTGTGTACTACTACTACCAGATTTAGTAAAAGACCTTAGATTTACACAAATAGCATGATCTACAAATCTAAAACGGTCCTGGGGCGGACGGTTCGACCAGCTCTAGTGGCAACCGATTTGTCACTTTCAGCTACCTTGCCATTACCTGGTTGGTTAACTGTAGAGTTTCTCTCTGCTTGTTCTCTCTGCCGAGAAGGAACGTCAACTTCATGAGGGTAGTCATCTGTGTCTCTCAACATAGACAAATCAAAATCTGACTCACCTGATTGTAGTTCCAAACTGTGAATTCTCTGGATAGACCTGACTAGCAACCCGCTGGCAGTCCGAACTTCTACTGTTCGAGGGATACCATCTTTACCAGTGAAGAGTTTGGTCACAACACCTATGGGCCAATGGAGACGCGGTGTGTTGTCCTCCCGTATTATTATCACCATACCTTCCTTGATAGAACCTCTGCGACCATTGGTCTTCACTTGGGGAAGATTGCGAAGATAATCCTGGCTCCAAACCTTCCAAAACTGAGTGAGAGTTGCTTGTTGAGCAAAGTACTGTTCGGTTACAACCTTCTGATTAACTGAAGAAGAAAGGGCATCCATGGGTAACATATGACATCCCTTACCGAGAAGAAAATGAAAGGGTGTAAGAATCTTGTTTTCTTCCGCATCGTCATGTACAGCAGTCAAAGGTCGGGAGTTGATACATGCCTCAACTTCCTGTAAAAGAGTGTCTAATTCAGTCCTCGGAAGAGAACTACCACCAATTGTTTTCCTCAAGATGGATTTGACACTACGAACCATCCTCTCCCACCAGCCTCCCCACCATGGGGAGCGAGGAGCTATAAATTTCCAACTTGGACACATGGTTCCAAATGCCCTTGTAAGCTCGCGAGACCCACTAATGAAGGTTTTTGCATTGTCTGAATAGATAATGGTGGGCATACCTCTTCTGGCCACAAAACGGCGAAAGGCCATAAGGAAATCAGACAGTTTAAGAGACATCACTAACTCAAGATGGATGGCTCTCACCACGCCACAAGTGAAGAGAAGAATATAAAACTTCTGATCCTTGTAATCGGAACAATACAAAGGTCCTGCGAAGTCGAGACCAGTGACTGAGAAGGGTGTGGCTTTTGTTACCCGTGATTCTGGTAATGGAGCAAAAGGTTCATTGCAAGGACCAGCATCGAAACGCTGGCAATGAAAGCACTCTCTCTTGACTTGTCTTGCCAGAGCTCTTAAGCCAATGATCCAAAATTTGTCTCTCAAAGAAGACAACATCAAGCCAACCCCAGCATGTTTGAAAGTTTGGTGGTAAAACCTAGTCAACAAGAGGGCCACATGACCTTTGGGCAAAATGATAGGGTGTCTTTCATCAAAGGACAAGGCTGAGAACTGGAGCCGTCCTCCCATCCTCAGTAATCCCTTTTCATCCAGAAATGGGTGCATCTTATAAAGAATGGAGCTCCTGGGAATTTCCTTTCCCTCTTGCAAAGATCTGATGTCAGAACAATAGTGTTCTCGCTGAGTCACCCAAAACAATTTAGTCTCAGCATCTTTCAGTTCTTCTGTCTTTAGATGCCTGGAGGCTTTGCGAGCACGGCGTCCAGATAAATTTCCAAAGAAACGGTAAATCCACGCTAGGATCTTGACTGATTTGGACAATGTGCTCCAGCGTTCCACTGGAAGGACTGGGGAGGTAAGGGTGTCGCTATGACAGACTGTCGTTGCCAACCCCACTTCCTCCTCCAAACCCACCTCAGCGTCCACCACAGAAGACAGGTTATGTTCTTGTTCAGTGATGACGTCGTCAAAATGTAGCCAACTAGGGCCCCTCAACCACATACAAGAAGCAATCAACTGGGAGGCCGAAAAGCTTCTAGTGACGAAGTCTGCAGGATTGTCTGTTCCTGCACAGTGAGACCAGCAACTGGGGTCGGTGACACTTTGGATCTCCCTCACTCGATTGGCCACAAAGCATTTCCATTTGTCGGCCCTGCTCTTAATCCAACTCAAGGTAATCATGGAGTCAGTATAGCAGAAATAAGTACATTCAGTACCCACAATGTGAGACTCTTGAATGAATTTCAATGTTCGAGCACCAAGCAGTGCTCCCATCAGTTCCAAACGAGGTAACGTAATCCTTTTCACAGGGGCAACTCGCGCCCTGGAAATCATAAGAGAGACATGATACCCATTTTCGTCCTGCACTCGGAGATATGCACAACAGCCATAACCTTTCTCCGAAGCGTCACAGAATATGTGGATCTCAGGGTTGCTCCCTGTACTCCATGAGCCATGCACATAGCAACGAGGAATGTTCCATGTTTGCAATAAAGCAAGATCTTCAAGCCAACCATGAAATTCATCACTGATGGATGGGGGGACCTCCAAATCCCAATCTATCCCTAATAGCCACAGTTCTTGAAATAAGAACTTTGCTCTAATGGTAAAGGGAGTGAGAAACCCAAGAGGGTCAAACAAACGGGCAATAAAACTGAGAACAACTCTCTTAGTGATAATGAGTCCAGATGGAATCTCAAGACTGGTGAACGAAAAAGAGTCAAGAGCACAGCTCCACTTCAGTCCGAGTACCTTTGAAAAGTCTGATTCCAGGTTTGAGAAGTTCTTTTCCACACCACAAAGTTCATCTTTGTTGGAAGACCACTTGGTCAAGCACATGCCAGCACTAGATAAGATGTCTCTAGCTTCGGAGATGATAGAGTGAGCCTCCTCAAGAGAATCAGCCCCTGACAGAAAATCATCAACATACAGATTGGTTTGTAACTCTGAGATAGTCTTACCAACAGGAAATTTTGACAAATGATGTTGAATTGTGGCATTCAACAGGAACGGACTTGCCTTGTTGCCGAAAGGCACTCTGTCAAATTTCATTACCTTTGTTCGGTCACCAAATCTCCACAAGAATCTGTGAACATCTTGATCTTTGAGGTCTACTCTGATCTGCAGAAAGGCCTTGGTGATGTCAGCAGTGATAGCTATGGGAAACCTCCTGAATCTCATGAGAATAGAAACAAGATTTGGAATCAAACAAGGACCCTTTTCTAGACAATCATTGAGAGAAATCCCATTAAAGCTTGAGGCTGATGCGTCAAAGACTGGTCTTACCTTTGTTGTTGAACTTGACTCTCTTACAACAGGTCTGTGGGGCATGTAATAAATCGGACGAGAACCGTGTTCTTCCTCAGGGGCAATTTCCTTGATGATTCCCAAACTCTCTAGCTCAGCCAAAACCTCATTATACTTACTGTCAAGTTCAGGATCACGGGCCAATCTGCGTGTCAAACTGTCCAAACGCTTCTCAGCTAACGGCTTGTTGTTCAACAGCTGACTCCTCATGACCTCGGACTTCCAGGGCAAGCTCACAGTGTACCTACCATCTTCATACCTAACGGTTCGGTTAAAGTCTGCGAGCACTGTATCGTCTGTCGTCTCTGCATAGTCCTTGACTCCAACAGAGTCCAGTTCCCATAAACTCCTGATAAGGCTATCTGACACAGAGGTGGTGTTAGTGTGACAAAGAAACTGAGAGGAACATATGTTACCTTTCCCGACACTAGGCCAGGTTCCTGATAAGATCCAACCCAAAGAGGTCTCCTGAGCCACTAACCCGACAGATGAATGGACATAATTCGGCTTCATAAACTGCCAATAGTGATCAATTCCTATCAGGATGTCAATCTTGATAGGATTGTCTGCTGAAAAATTCTCTGTGAAAGGTAAGCCAACAAATACCCCCATGTGCGAATCAGGTATTCTTGTTCTAAACATAGGTGCACAGATAGAATCAATCTCAATCAAATGTAGATATTGGGCAGGTGTGCCGAGAGCCAGTCTATAAATGTTACGAGGGCTTTCTTTACCTGGTTTCCCTCTCCCAAAACAAGAATAAGAAACTGACTCTCGACACAACGGCCCAAGACCCAACTCATGTGCTAGACGTCTAGTAATGAATGACCTGTCGGCACCACTGTCGAATAGGATGGACACGCTGAGGCTCCCCACCTTACAATGAACTGTTTGCATAAGAGTTGTGGCACCCAAGGTTTGTGAATGTGTGTAATTGATGCCAACTACGTGCCCATCCGCACCGACAGAAGCCCCGGCAGATCCAACTTTCCCTAAGGGAACCTTAACATCCTGACTAGGATAAATGCTTTTCACTGTGGTATCTATACCATGATCCGAGTGAATAAAACGCTTGCAGAGGAGTCTGTGGTGTTTTCCTCTACACAAACCGCACTGTCTCTTGCAGTCTCTGGCGATGTGATTACCACTTAAACAAATAAAACAACGTTTTAGGTTTCTTAGTTTGCTCTTCCTTTGTTGTACATCCAAGTTATGTAGCTGAGCACAATCTGATGAGAAATGGTTTTCGTTGCAAAACACACATCTTACGTTTTTCTCATGAGTATTAGTAGAGTTCGAGGCACTGGGAGGTCCACCTGTACCCGTGTTGATGGACAGCGCAGCCCCTGTTTGTCGTCTTCTTGCCCCTTCTGAGGAGTTGGTGGAGGGAACGAAATTGTGTGCCCTTTCTCGCCTCCTTATCTCGTCGTAAATAAAGCTCATGAGGAAGGCAAGGTCTCCTTCCTTCCTCTCTCCCACCCTCGCCCACTCTAGACGGATGTCTGCTGGAAAACGGTGCAAGATGAGTGGAGTGAGAATTACCCCGTACGTGTTTTGTGAGATACCAAGGTTTTCCAAGCTCCTCACGTGGGCCTGCAGCTCGTCATGCAAGGCCCACAAGCTGTTGCCTCCCTTCCGAGGTTGACTTGTGGCCAGAAGTTGGCTGATGTGGCTGAAGATAATTCTTTCTTTTCTGCCAAAACGTTTGTGTAGGATGTCAACGGCAGTGTCGTAGTTTTCGGCTGTGGTCTGCAGACCCTTGATGGCTGCTGCTGCCTCGCCCTTGAGTAGGGACTGCAGGTACGTAAATTTTGTGATTTGAGCCAGACCAGTTGAAGTATGGACCACTGCAGCAAATCTGTCCCAAAACGATGTCCATTCTGTCACTTCCCCACTGAACTTGGGAAGCTCAAGTTTAGGTAATTTCGCTGTGGCTTGTGATGGTTGGTGGGCATCTGCCGACGCTATTGAGACACGATCCGACACCAAATCAATTTCATTAGGTGGTCTGACACTTGCGGAGATTACCTCTTGGGCCTTGAGGTAGACTGTGCATGCAGCGTCTCTGTAGTCTGCTGATGTTGCAATG
The DNA here is from genome assembly GCA_963931925.1 of Onchidella celtica. Taxonomy (NCBI): domain Eukaryota; kingdom Metazoa; phylum Mollusca; class Gastropoda; order Systellommatophora; family Onchidiidae; genus Onchidella; species Onchidella celtica. The sequence continues at coordinate 62,752,369 of OZ007572.1, forward strand.
TCACCCTCCAGATCGTCAAGGTTGATGACTGCTTCGACGCTAGATTGAGCAGTGTCGAACTTGTCAAGCCTTGCTTGAAACTGGGTTACGTGGAATCTTACTTGTGGAAGATCTCTCTTTGCTGCATCAAGCAAGGCCTTGAGAATATTTGATTCTCTGGTAAGCCAACTTTTGGCTGACGTGCGCAAACGTTGAGCTTGTTCGAGCGTTAGGTTTTCTGCCATGACGTGATAATGTCTAGGAAGATGTAACTAAACTAAACAGGTGTCTGTCCGAAGATCAGGTTACTGATGAATGATGAATGAAACCAGACCTACTCGAATCCAGATCTAGATCTAGGTTTGGAGACTTGAAAATGAAACCGATTCAACTTCTTAGTAGTCTGTAGGCTAGACTACAAATGTCAATGATGAATATGATAATGAAAAGACCGACATCGTTTACTTAACTGTTTGAAACACTCTTCATCGACTGCTACTGGGACAGGGCTTGGCTTACGTGATCTGATGGAACTGGAATGTTCTCAACGAAACTTCCCGGGTTTCGGCACCATGTTGGGAATTCTGAACAACGCACATTAGCAATATACTGAAGAAGACTTGAAGTAACATGAAATTAAACTGTTTATTGACAAAGAAACGACTGAGTCGTGAGGAAACTTCTCCTTCATGTGAGTGGATGAATGACTACCTGCCCCGCGTGCTTCATGTGAGTGAATGCATGACTACCTGCCCCGCGTGAGTGACCTTTTTTCCCTTCTCTACTTCCGCCCGAGCGAAGAAGTAAACAAACCAGATAATGGGATAAAATAAGCCAAACAGAGTTAGCCGCGGTGCCAATTTGGGAGATTTCTTCTGATATGCAACATATACTAATAGCATCTGTATGTGTACACTGTTCTTTGATCATATGGAGTTAAGTTTATGCGGACATTGATTCTGTTTAATTCATGAAATCCAGTATTTATCACAGATGGGAAAGAAAAAATAACCCAGGAACAAAGCATTTATTCTTTTAAAATGAGTTTTCAATTTAAGGTGAGTTCACTTTAGACCTGACTCCACTGTATGTGCTAAATGTTAAATCCAATTTTGTTAGATGTTTTAAACCATTCATAATGAGAGTATCAAAGTAGTTACACACAATGTTGTGATATCTTTCTGTTTACTTGACAGCTAAAATAAAACTGTCCTTAAACTGCCTTAATAGGTACACAGACAGATGGATAAATTGATGGACAGGGAAACTAATGAATATAGGGATGTATAGGATGGATGGATGTGAGGGTGGACGGGAAGATAGACGTAACCCCTTCACTGCTAAATGCTTTCCCCAGCCGAACAGTGCACACTTACTATTGATTTTAGTATGGGCGGCATATGTCCACAGTGCAGTGAAGGGGTTAAACTCACATACATTTTTAATGTTTGAAATTTCATGTTTTTCAACTTTTCAGTCCTTATTTGTTTCACAGATGGTAATCTTTACTTCAGAATTTTTGTTAAAACTTTTTAAGCTAATTGTTTGTTTCTTTTCTCTTTAATAAAAAAAATAATAAAACTTCACCTAGCTAAACTGGTTGGAATTCATCCAAGGCGTGGGTTCCAACCCTACTGGTGTTGGGGTGTTCATTGGTGCAGAGGAACTTGTCATCAACTTGGAACCTGACTTCTTCCAAAAACTTGGACCTGTCCTAGCAAATACTACACAGCGGTAAGTGAACAAAGATGAATGACCCCAGTGACATAGAAACTGCTGCACACACTCTGAAATTGATCACTGTTCTACATACACAGTGATATGAACTGCTGATTGTGATAAGGATATTTGTTGTTCCAGAAAGTGATAATGGATGTCTATAAATGAATCTATGAGGTAATTTAATGGAGAGGCTGAAGGAAACTGTTATTCGTGTTGCTGTTGAAGGAAATAGACATTGTGATAATGAATGATAATCATGTCATTGTTGGGGATGATGATGATGAGTGTGATGATATGAAATGTAATACTTTATATAGCAACAGTTTTGAAGATGATTTTCATTTAGTGGTATTCCTGGCTTGAGTAACAAGGTAGCTGATCATGATGTTGCTTATTATTGATCGAAAAACTGCACCAAAAATCTTTTTCTTTCCTGTTCCAGTGTTCTGGCGAACTATTTGATGTCTACCCTACTGACATTCACATCTGCTCTGGGTGATGATTTCCGTGATTTGAGTGACGAGTACAACAGGGTGTGTGCATGTGTGTGTTCATTAGTGTGTTCTCAGATTTGATTTATAGTTGTCATGCCTCACTCTGATGACAGAACAATGGATATGTTGTTGTTTTTCAATCTGCTTGTACTCTCAAGGGTGTCACAGGAAGAAAGAATTTTTGGTCTGCAGCCGGCTAGGAAGCCTGTCTTGGCAGAATGCTGTGGGTCATCAGAGCTTCCTTGGACAATGGACATGCAGATGAGAAGATGACATGCTGGCCAAACTTATGAGAAAAATATTAGTGTATCAGTAGATATAATTAGATCTCAGAGCAAAATACCCATTTGAGAATGAGCACAACTGAGCTAAATCTAAAAGACACATTTTTTTCCAGAGGAAGCACAAAAATGCTGTCAGCCTCTCTGACAGAATACATAATAAGGTGTAATGTTCATTTGGAACATAACACTTAGATTTGCACATCTGGCAACTAGTATAATGTTGCCCCATGTAACCTGTTTGCCGGTAAAAAAATCTTCATCTTCAAATAATCAATTTGCTTAACCTTTTTACTGCCAAGCCCAATCACCCTTCCTTCCTTTAGACAACCAGAAAAATGAATTACTGAGTAGAAAGACAGTAGAAGCAGGCATGATTAGGAGTGCAAAACATGTTGGAACAATGGTGGGTGGATCTATCAAGCTTCGTGGCAGTTTTAGCATGGAACAATAGTCTTGTGCAATATTTGATGAGCCAATATATGGCAGCAGAGTAAAGATTACATTATTAACTTGTCTCGTCTCTCTGTGGGAATGGACTTTTGCAGGCCACAAGAGGAGTAGAACCAGTCCCCAGATGGGAACGTTGTACATCAGATGCCAGTAGTGTCTTTGGTGATGCAGTTGGCAGGATGTATGTGGATGAATTCTTCAGTGAAGATGCTAAGGAAAAGGTAAGGCAGTCTAGATTGGTTCTGGCTTCATGACTGATATTTTTCTTATCTATGTTGACATTTTGAATAACTGCTCTAATTTATGACTTGGCTGTATTTTAACTTGCTACAGAAAAAGGACTGTATTTGCCAGTTTAAGTCAAACTGAGGTCCTCTCCCGTGCCAACATGCAAAGTATATATATTCACTCGCCTGGAGTAGGCACAAGCAAGGTGAGCGGAACACATTCTACCCACAGAGGACAAGTGTATACTCAAAGTCCTTCTCTATGGAGAACTGGGGGAAGGAATACGTCAAGTCCCACAACTCAAATTTTCTTCAAAGACAGCCTCAAGACAATCCTAAAGAGTATGGACATCCCTGTTGAGACTAGGGAAATTCCTGGCCTCAGACCCACCAACATGGTGCAGCCTGATACAGAAAGTGGCAAAGTCAGCTGAACAATGCTGCAGGGCATCCATACGCTGATAGTAAGAAGGCAGCGTGGAAAAGAGGAGCAGCCAGGTTTTCTTTCCAGCCACCCACCAGTGTGAAGTGCGCAATATGTGGCAGGCAGTTCCGTGCCCAGATTAGACCTTATCAGCCACCTTAGAAGACACTCCTCAAACCAATAGAAGATGAAGTCACGGTCAGCACTGAGAATGGTGGATGAACATTATCATCATCAAGTCAAATTCACACCATTTTATAGAACGAAACATGCTGTCTTTCTATCTGGGTTATAATGTTGCATGATTAATAATTGTTTTGTTTCAGTCACTAAAAAATGAAAATTAGACAAAGTACAGCAAGAAATGCAGGGCAAGTTTTGTGTGTGTGTGTGTGTGTGTGCATGTTGCCTGTAAAATTTGGGTTTTTGTGAGTATAGTCTTTTTCCAAAACATGGCAATTGTGTGGACTGTCAGAGATGGAATATCAGTTTAATTCCATTACTACTTTAGTCTACCTAAAAATGACATGTCAGAAGAGCTTACTGAAACAGACCACAAACCTTCTTGAGAACTTTATTAGCCAGTATGATGGATCTCCCTCTTGACCTCTTATTATTAACCAGAAAAATCAATACCATCCTTTTCATGTCATTTTTCAGATGGACATCTTAATTGGTGACCTGACCTCTGCCTTTACAGAACTGTTGGAAGAGAATGTATGGATGAAAGAAGAAACCAAAGAAAAGGCAGAGAAGAAGGTTTGACTCAGACAAATGTGGCTGACTGATTTATACTTGATGAAAACACCAAGGGTGTCAGTCCAACTGTAAAGGGTTGGAAGTTTCAAGCTGCACATCAAAATAAATATACCCCACCTGCGGTTATATACGGATTATACGTAACTAGGTACAAATGCCAACACCTTGATCTAAAGTATACTGATTGAACTTGGGGAAGAGCAGGATGGGAACAGAGGGAGAAAGGCAGAGAGAAACAGAAAAATAATTATTAGCTTAGACATTTCTTCATTCTTTTGCACTTCACTTTTTTGCAGTTAGCTCAGATGAAGGCCAAGGTCGGCTACCCAGATGACATCAAAGATGATGAAAAACTAGCCAATAAGTACAAACTGGTAGGTCAGAGACATTACCTGCTTTTCATTTATAGAAATATTCTTCATTGTGTAATACTTGTCTTTGGTTGCCAGGAAACCATTTCCATTTCAACTCCCAGAAAATGTGGTCCATGATTCAATATCAATGAAAGCCATCTGCAGTCTACATTAGAATTAATTCCAGTTGTGGTAAGAAACTCCTCAGGTGGAGTGAGACAGATGACAAGCTTCAGAGGAAGAGTGGATTCTTTCATTATATGTTTCGGCCTTTAACTTCCTGACATCTTCTAGCATGCTTGGCATTCATCACCCACCTTTTTTTTTTTTTAGGTCATGAATTATTAGAAGAACGTCATGAATTATTAGAAGAACGTCATGAATTATTAGAAGAACGTCATGAATTATTAGAAGAACGTCATGAATTATTAGAAGAACGTCATGAATTATTAGAAGAACGTCATGAATTATTAGAAGAACGTCATGAATTATTAGAAGAACACTTTAAAAGATAATTTCTTGCTTTTTAAGAATAATTATATGGCTGTTTCTCAAGATCTTCAAATGAAAGATCAAATTTGTATTTAGTGATTCTGTCTTTTTTACTCTTTATGAGAAGAAGTTTCTCCACAGTGGCATAGATAATAGTAACCTGCTTCCCATTTCATAAGATTCAGATTCACAAGAGAGAGAGAAAGGACATAAATCTCTTTTCTGGCCTCCCTTGTTCCTTTTTCAAAATTTGCAAATTTTAACGTATTTTTTTCCTTTCATACTCGATTCATTTATTGCTTGCCACAAATGTTGATAACCCACAACCCAAGTTTCCTTCTAAATGACGAAGAGTCATCATATCTGGTAGATTTATACTATTGTCCTCTGTGCATATTTTCCAGCATACTGCTGTCCAAAAGCAGAGCAACATAACTGACAGCATTGCCTTTTTCTACTTTATTGTCTACATGGACTTGTGTCACACATATTTTTTTATGTCAAAGGCAGATAGACGTATCTGCTACTGAAATAGTAGTTTCTAGTGTGGCATGTACATGTAGACTGGCTAAGCTGTACATGCTTTATGTGTTTTCCTCAAAACTATGAAATGGACACATATGTTGCACTGCCTTCGCAAGGCAATATAAACATACAATGAAATGCACAACCGGCATTTGTTGTCTGTCCACAGATCCCAGCCGAAGAAGATGAATACATGGAAACTATTATAGCTTATAGGAAATATCTGATCACTGAATCTATCAAGCAACTGAGAGAACCAGCGGATAAGGAGCAGTGAGTAGACTAGATAAATGTAACAACAATAATGAAATAATATCCATAGCCAAAGGGACCATCCATAACGTACCTATGCTTGGTTGGGAAGTAGGGTAAGGGGGGATTGGCAGCAGCATTTGAAAACTGTACAAGGGTGAGGGGAGGGAGTGAACTAAAAAGTCTGGTATTATTTCCTTTTTTTTCCAAACAAAACCATGTTTAGATTTATTTTAAATAAAATTTGACTTACGCGCATGAATAGTAAAACAGCCAAAAAGACCATGCAAAAATTTTAGGTCTTTTGCTTTTGGGAGGATCACTGCCCTTACCATTGGCAACTTGGTTGTCATGTTGCTGTCTGCTTTTTCTTTTGTTTCCTCTCTTTCTTCTTCTTGTTTCTTGACTTTCTTCTGTGATGTCTTCTTCTGCTTCTTGGCCCTCAAAAGGGGTGTATGGGCTGAGGCCTAAAGAGACATGTAGAGGAAAGGACAAAGAGTTTCTAGGAGGATTGGTCAGGGAAAGGGGATGCAGGTTGGTTTTTGTCCATACTTTGGGTTCTATATTTATTTAAATCTGGAGGGTGTCTTGAGTTCAGAGGGTGTATTTCCTCATCCAGGAGTTAGGATGGGGTGTAGGCAGTGGGTGTATGAGACGGCCAAGGCAACGTGCGTAAGGCGTTGGGTAGGGAAATGTGTTGGAGAGTTAGAGCAAAAGTGGTTTGGGGAAGAGCACAGAACAGAGAACTATTAGAAGCGAAAGAAGCCCACTTTTCGTGACTGCAGGAAATATGTGCACTGCCATTTTGGTTGAAATGCAACTTCACTTGATTGATCAGCGGTAAACAATACCTCTTGGTACATTTACACGGGGAGTAAGAGCTTACAAACGGCTCTAAATAGTTTCAATCAACCCAAATATATGAACAAACCACAGTAAACAGACATTTGGCGGAAGTGAGATCTCTCTCTGATTAAACATTGTGCATGTGCCTAGTTATGAACAATCAATCTGATCCAAAATGGCACAGGAAAGTCAAAATTGATTTTGTATTTCTGCCTTGTGTTGTTTCTGGTGGTGTCTCTATTCTGTGGGAAGAAGAGAGATGAGGTGTATGGCTTCCAGTGGTGGTTGCAGAGGGAAGTGGGAGGAGTAGTATTCAGTTCCTGTCTGGGCTGCCTCTGCTCAGTGCTTATTGCAGTCCTGTTTCATGGAACCTAGATGTGGTTGGTGTCGGGTTCTGTCAGGGAAGTCCATGCAAAATGCGACTTTTAAAACATCAAATCTTTGAATGTCTATTTAATACTTCTTTTTTGTGGAAGAAAAATGGTTGATGGAATGTGCTTTAAAATTGATCAGACAGGATTAAAATGATTTGGTCTCCCTTTTCTCAACACGTTCCTTTCGGTTCAGGTCACTTGTCGTACATTATGTTAACCTGTTATAGGCTCTATTTCATAAAATTCGCAAAGGTGATCTGTGAGATAAAGAACATCTAGTCGAGGGAATAATGCAGGATTATTCTGGGCTTAACTGTGAAACAATTAGCATGAATAAATCAGAAAAAGAGCCTGAACTGTGAATTATGTCACAAAATGTGTTGTGAATAGATCTATTTTTTTTTCTTTGTTATCGACAATCTTTTTTTCTTGCTTTCTCAGGTGGCCAGAAAATGCAGCAAAAGCCAATGCTTTCTATGATGTGCTGGGAAATCAAATCAGTGAGTCCACTTTTTTGTCTTATTTCCACTTTGCAGTGCAACTGTGGTGGTTTTGTGTTGACGTAGTTATTTTGTCTTTCACAGTAGGAGAGAAACAATGATTGTGTGAATGAGAGAGAGAGAGAGAGAGAGAGAGAGAGAGAGAGAGAGAGAGAGAGAGAGAGAGAGAGAGAGAGAGAGAGAGAGAGAGAGAGAGAGAGAGAGAGAGAGAGAGAGAGAGAGAGAGAGAGAGAGAGAGAAAAGGAGAGAAGTAGATGAAAAGAAAAAGAGAGGTGAAGAGAATAAACACCTTGAGACATAGGTATGACATCTCCATTACTGCAAGTCAGATTAACAAGGTGAGAGAGAAAGGGCATGCGGAGGGATGGAGGTGGATTGGGGTACTTCATTCTTCTTGCTTTAATCTTTCTTTGTGATGTTTTCTTTCCAGTTTTCCCAGCAGGATTTCTGCAACCTCCTGTCTACAGCCCTGATTACTCCAGGTACAATCTATGCATTGTCTTTTGAACAGAGAGAAAGTTCCTCCAGTGACTTAAGAATACTCTTGGCATTTGCCATTAGGTGTTTAAAATTACATCCTCGCAAAATGCAATAAAATGAATGTGAGCTGTCTGACTGGACACATTTTCTAGTTGGTAGATCTATTCATTTGATAAAAGAAAAATATTCATCCTTGACACTACTAATGATCATGAAGATAATCATTTTGACAAGAATTTTACTTTAAAGGAACTGTGAAAAGTCAGAAAAATCAGTAAAGGGAGAAAAAACTTTTTTTCATGGCTAACTTTCAAAGGCAAAATTTCCTCCAAAACTTTATTGTATACAGGCTACATAAGCCAGGCAGTCTTATGGGGCCAAAATATAAAAAGCCAAATACTCTGACTCTCTGAAATGTTTACTCTGTGGCATTGTATCTGGGTGCACTCACAGTCATGATAAAAATGATGGATGGCAAGTGAAATTCTTTTGTGTCATTTTTTGATTCCTTCCATTAATAACTTTTGGCATTGGTAAAAATATTTAAGTTTGCTGTCGCCAATGTTACTCATTTAACTTATTTCATGTTTTTTATGTATTTATTTTTTTTTATATTGTACAAAGAGCATTTGTTTTTTAAATTAAATTAATTATTTTTATTGAAATTTTAATATTGGTATTGATAATGGTGCACATTTTAATTATTGTTTTACTCAGAGCAAAACTGAAATAAAGGGAAAGCAGATTTACATGAATATTCCCACAGAACCAAAAATTCAAGACATCTTGTATTACTGAAAAATTGACGAAAATTTACACTTTAAAAAAAGTATCTAAAGCTCTTGAGATTCTATACCAATGGTGTGTACACTCAAAATGAATGTAATTTATTGTACACTGTAACTTTTTTGGAGACCTCTGACCGAACTTTACCAGAGTCTACCAGGCTTTGCCAACCTGAAGTCAGAAGCTTTTCTTCACTTTTGTGAAGTTGTCATACTTCTCTGATAAATGGCTGACTGGCCTCAAATCAGAAATAAACATTAGACTTTTGAGGACTGGATATCAATTTGAATGTGAGCCAGAAATGCTGGGGATTCAAATAAATACAAGAATATTCTAGATTTTATAAATACTTGCCACTTTGTACACTAGCAGTTTCATATGTACCTTATTCTTAAACATAAAGACGATTATTATTGTTCACTTCATGGGTATGATGAGATTTTCTCAGTTATTTGATACATTAGATGTTGATGTATAATTCTGGCTAGTAGAATTGGTCTTAATTACATGTATTTTAAAAGCTAGCTAAATAATTATATATTCCTCTTGCATGAATAAAATAGGATTCCTTCATGAGCTATATTTCTTTGCCAGTAAGGCTGACTGTATATTCATTTTCTTGGTACATGAATAATAATATATTTTACATCAAACATGCCAGTGACCACAAGAAACATCATGAGTTTGTAATCAATCAAGCAGCAGAGAGAATCATGTATGAATCGTTCATCAATTCTGATACCCATCCATCAGTGAGGTCATTATTTTGCTTCACCCTGTGCTTCAATGATATATGTATATAATTATAGATAGAGATGCTCATAACCAATATTTTGTTTTTGTAGCTCAATGAACTATGGGGCTATTGGAATGGTCATTGGCCATGAAATCACACATGGGTTTGACGACTCTGGTAAGTGGTGTCCATTGGTGGTGAATTTCTGTTTTATTTTGCTTTTATTCATCATATTAAAATCAAATCAACTTCACATTCACAGCTCTCAGAAATATGGGGCAACAGGGTATTGGATTGGGAAAGAGATAGTGAAAGGGTTTGAATTAAATGGTAAGTTATTTTGTCCTAGAGCATGAGGCCCTGAATGTTTTCCTGGAATTTGCTGGGCATTTTCAAGATTTGACAATCTTTTATAGGAATCCAGAGCACATGGTAGAGATAGCAGGTTTTTTTTTTTTTACTGTGCACAATTGAAGTGAACAAAGTATGAATGTCGGCAGCCTGCTCAGAATGTTAAGGAATTCCTTTTCGTAGCACATTCAGACTTCATTTAGGCATGCACCCAAGTTATATATAATGTGATTCTGATCATCTTTTGCAGTGCTGATTCTGCACATTCGATTTTAAGGACATTTGATCCCCTGTTTGAAAATTGACAACATGTAAATGAACTTTGAAAGCCAAGTGAATTAGTTGTCATGTTCCAAGAATTGAAAAATGAAACTTTCTCAAGACCATTAAATACCTACACACACATACACCCAGACCTATGCATGCACACTGCTGTTTTGAAAAAGGAAATGTATCATAAGTAAGAAGGTGAATAAGTTTGATAGTACAAACCACTGGCTCTGTCAGGACTCCGCACAAGTGTATTCATACTTCCATTTAAATATATTCTATTAACTCCTTCAAAGAATTTCATTTTTTCTGTGGATCAGTATCCTCTATATCACGATAAGTATGTACATGTGTAAACCATCAGATAAGGAGTACACTTCAAGTAAAATATTTTGTTCCCTCTCCAGTGAAGTTTGTGTGATTTCATGATAGGGCAAGTGAAATACAATTTATAAAATGAACATTCTGTCAGTTCTGTGACGGGATATTTCTCTCTGTGATAGCAGTCGTCAAAAACAATATTATTCCTAGTGAGGCATGATCTTGAGTTTTGTTTTAAAAAACAGCAGATAATGGCTTTAAGTTTGAAGAGTGCAGGCTTGAGTCAAATGCTTGCCTGTTCAGAATGAAGCGCGACTGGAGGCAGTGCTGTATTTGTTAACTATGTCAGAAGATGTCAGGAAGTTAAAGGCCAAAACATCTAATGAAAGAACCCACTCTTCATCTAAAGATCATCACCTGTCTCGCTCCACTTGAGGAGTTTCTTACCACTACATCATCACATGCGTCATATTATTATTTTAAAGTCTTCATGGCCAAGAAAAAAATTAAATAATTTATGTGGCAATCTCAAATAGAGGCATTTTTGTGTGTGTGTGTGTGTGCAATGCCTGATTTATTGCTTAGCATATCATATTAAAGGCATGACACAAAATATAAGCTATGATATTCTGTATTTAAGCCTATATTTCTTCAACTTGAAGTGCAGCTCCTCCCAATTGTGTGGAGTAATTATTATTTCTCAAGCAAAAACTCTATTGGCTAATCTAGCTTTTGGGCATCTCATATTTATTCTGCAGTCTCTTTTGTAGATGAGAGACAAAACTTCCCTCTTTAGAAGTTCATCTCTTTATGTTTAGATGCCTTGCTTGGAATTTACCATCTCACTGAGTGTAGAAATTTATAAGATCTTGGGCAATCAAGTCATGATCATTATATGCCAATGCCAAATGATTAAACTTTTTCCATCACCTCCTTTTTTTGTGTGAATGACATGTTCAATTAAGATCTTAAGATGAGATTTGGTAGTTTTTTGTTTCTGTTCTTTTTGTTTGTTTTTAAACATACACATACATGTATAGAATTTTTCTTCTTGTGTCATGCATGTTGAGGTTAAGTTTTCAGAAATCCAACAGAATTTATTCAGAATACATATTATATACATAATGTAGAGAAATAGTTCCACTTCATTTTTATACTTCTCATATCATTAAAATTTTCACTGATTCACATTTCTCATATCATTAAAATTTTCACCCTGTTTCATATTTCTCATATATTCATTCTCCTCACCATACATGTCTGTCAATTTTTTGGCAATCAGCCGATGATTCAATGCATCCCTCTTCAACAGTACATCTTCTTAGCCTTAGATTGAGATAGGTTTATATATATTGCATGAGCCTTTGCAGCCTGAGTATTCATGCTAGACTGAGAATGAGTTAGTTAAGAAGGCATGATAATTAGGATAAAGGTCACTTAGCATAAGAAAATGGCAAGGTATATAGCACGAAAATATGACAGCAATTCTTGCCACCCACCTCCTTTTCTTGTTACATTATATAATGGAAGTGCATTGAGTTGGGGCAATTGTCCTTGGGAGTTTCCCTGCCCTTAGGGTCAGTGGTAGGGTCAGAGTCTTGGTACGGTTGACCAAGTTGAAGTCTGGAAATCACTTTTTTGGTGGGAAGTGTTTCAGTTGGGACATTTGTCTCTTCTGAAGCATACATATCACAGTTTCACTTTTTCCAGGCACCAACCTAGACAACACTACCCCAACCCTAACTGCAATCCCAGCTCTAAGCCCAACCCATAGGGACAACTGTGCCTACTGAAGCACTTCCATATTATAAAGAAGAGGCTTGCAGAAAGGCCTGATGTACTTGTAATTTCACTGAAGTAAACCAGTTGGTTGGTTATTGTGGCCATGAAAAGAGGTTAATATAAATATACATGATTTTAATTTCAAACTTTTATTACAATTGAGATGAGATGAAAGGACAATGTTTTTACTGGTGTAGACTATGTGCAACTTCTGAGAAGGGATAGAGCTGCATTTTACTAGAGCATTGCTGCCCTGTTGTCTCCTCTACCAGATAAAGCACAGAGAAGCAGTATAAGAACTTCGTTATTCTTGGCTGCAATTAAGTGTTATCCATAAATCTTTAGCCTATAGACTGAAGCAGTTAAGAAAGTAAAAAAAACAACAACAACAATTAAACAATAACACCAGTTGGAATGAAATCAGAAAATATGGGGAGAGTGTGGTCATCACAGATCATTTGTCATCATTTCAGTATACACAAATTTCATACCATTGTTGGACATTATGAGTGAAATGCTTACTCATAAATGTTCTGCCCTTTCAGGCAGCCAGTATGACATCAATGGTGAGCTGAAAAACTGGTGGACTGAAGAGGACAAAGAAAATTTTAAGTCACGTTCTCAGTGCTTCATTGACCAATATGGGTGTTACAAGTGGGACGGCCACAGTGTAAGTTTGAACTGATTTTATTAATTCAGTTCTTGTTCATTAGTAAGAGCCACGAGTCTTATGAATGTCAATATGATTGCACTAAGTGGAAAAGCACCCTTCGTGAACATATCAAGACAGGGAAAGAGAAACCGATGAATGCAGCAGAAGACAGGTAGGCCTGCAGAAGAGAGCTGTGATCCCAACAGATCTGGGAGCAGATATCAACAAGGTGGCACAGGCTGTCACTCCTGCATTGGCCTGTTCCATCGTAAGAGATACTGCTTTAGGAGACTAGACAGGCAAAGCAACTGGATGCAAATTTCCATGGTCATGCCAGACCAGTAGAGTTCCAAAAGAAGATTCATGCTTTTAATGCAAGCATTTATGGACATGAGAAATCTGTGCTTGTAGTGTGTGAAACTGCCAATTTGACATAATCATTGTTATACTGATGACGGCCACACAAAATTGTGAAAGTTTTCCTACACAACCATAGAAAATACACAATGTGTCTGAGTGCCACTGGTGGTCAGTGATGGAGGGGAGAACACTCTGAATTATGACAGTTTTTACTCCTCATTGAAATTTTTGAAAAAGACAAAGTGATATGTATTATACATGCAATGGATAATGTCACAAATAATATTCGTCATGACTTCCGAACAAAAACATCTGTGACTTTCAGTTTTCATTGTTGAATTGTGATGATAAAACTAAGACTTATGTAATACATTATCACAAAATACTTTTTTCAGTCATTTGTTTTGATATTCATTGCACTCCATGATGAAAAAAACAATGTGACATCTCAAATGTCGGGTTATTTGTGGCATTTAAATCAGTAAAAGTGTTTCTTAAATCTTGTAAGTCTGCCCTATTATTCAAATGTTTATACAATAGTCATAATCTTCTCCCTTTCTCAGATTGATGGCCGCAGGACACTTGGAGAAAACATTGCTGATAATGGAGGTCTGAAGCAAAGTTACAGGGTGAGTAAAGGATTCAACATTGACATTCTCATAAATAATTATGCATTATTCTTCACTGTCTGTTACACAGGTCTCTCTTTTTCCCCTTATTGCTATATCAAGCTGTTACACAACTCTCATTGGTTATTATTGTGATGAATTGTGATTCTTATTGACTCAAATAACTGTTTGAATCTAAGATGTTATGAACCCCTCCCCTGCTTTGCCTGGAACTGTTCCGGGCTGTCTAATCTCGCCATGCTGCCATGTGCCCAGAACTGATCAGGTGTAGCAAGCCAGATTATACCCTCACCAGACTATACCCGGGGTTAAACTGGCCTAGCCCAGAATATCCCCCGGGGTATATTTTGGGCTAGGCCAGTTTATACCCCGGGGTTTACTTTGGGCTAGGCCAGACTATACCCCCCCAGTCCAGATTATACCCCCTACATTTTTTTAAAAACAAGTCAAGACCGCAGTTTATTTCAACTTTAGTTTGAATTGTCCATTATCACTGTCATCAGATATCATATTGAAGCATACATTTTTGACTCTTGTAAATTATGATACATTTAAAAGGAAATAAACATGCTTAAAAAGCATTGATATACAAAAGGATTGAAAATCCATTGAAACTGATATGATTAAACTTTAACACTAATTTTACTTGTGTCCGTTGGTATTATTATTGTTTTGGTTTTTTTATAATTAGTTGTCCATGAGTTAAACATGCATTGTAATTATTTTGTTTGGCACCACTAACATATACTTAGTGGCAAGGTATGAACTAATTATAAGACCCATAAGTGTAAAGTTATCTGAATCTTATTTTAATTTTTGAAAATCAGAAATGTGCTTGATATGTCGGAACAATTAGATCTACATACAAAGTTACACTGATGCAGAGAGAAAGGCAGGAAAGAATACTAGAGAAAAAACAACAACAACATTTTAACAACTGAACTGGCAGATGGTGCAATTCCATCATCCAGCAGAAATTAAATACTTCACACAAAACTAGTAACATACTAAAATTGTTTCACATAATGAATTTAACCTGTCCAGATCCACTTGAAACGTTACAGAAAGCTAACCAGTAATATACAATAATAACAATAAGAACACCAAATCATCTTATTTACTCTTGAAAATAAAGAGAATATAATCAATATCAGAATCACCATCATCTTGGAATAATACAAAGATAAGAGGGAATATAAAAATGACCTACACATCATTCTAGAATCTATAAGCAGCAATAATATATGTGTGTATGTACCAAGTACATGTAAAAAAAAATGTGTTAAATCTTTTCAACTATTAAAATAGAACTGGGCTGAAAGCTCTAGCGAAGTAGCTTTGATAGTCATGTAAAATGACAGATTAAATCCACTGAGACAACAGTGCATTGTAGAAAGTAATTACAGTATGTTATGGCAAAAATTTGATGGATCATGTTGCATGAACACGTCTTGTTAGGAAATTCTTTGATAGCGTATTTGTAGAAATGTATACATTTTATGTAGCTCATGGTTTAAGACACTGGATTAGTTTCACTCACGTTCGTTGGCATGTTGTAGTTGTTTTTGTAGTTGGTTGCCATTGAGTAAAATTTGCACGGTGCTGTTTGTTTGGCACTGACATACACTTAGTCCCAATGGAAATAATTAATGGACTCATAAAAATGAAGTCATTTTAAATATTTTTTTGTGTACAAATACACAGTTGTTAAATCCCTTGGCAAGGGACGTGTTAAGCTTAGGAAGGTAAAGACGGACAAGGTCTTTTTTTTTTTTTTATTATCATTATTTCACTCGCAAGTGACATACCCTTATTCACTATAACACATAGGTTCAATCTTTCAAAAGCCTTGCAAACTAATCCAGTGTCTTAAACCGTAATGTACATGAAATGTATATCTTTCTACAAATAACCTATCAAAGAATGATACTCACTAACAAGAAATACTGTTAATGTAACATGATCCATTGAATTTTGCCTCAACATGCTATAGATCTAATTACCTTTTACAACGCACTACTTTTGTCTCAGTGGACTTACTCTGTCGGCCTACACAACTGTCAAGGCTATTTCAATAAAGCTTTCTGTCCAGTTTTACTTGAATATTTGAAAATATTTAACACGTTTTTTATATATAGTTGATACACATACATTGCTGCTTATAAATTCTAGAATGATTTGTAGGCCTACCCTGCCATTTTTACACTCCCTCTCATATCTTTGCAATTTCCAAGATGATGATGATGATTCTGATATTGATATTTCTCTATATTTTCAAGAGTAAATAACATGATTTCGTGTTCTTATTGTTATCATTATTACTGGTTCGCATTCTGTAACGTTTCAAGTGGATCTGGACAGGTGGAGTTCATCAGTCGCAAACATTTAGTGCCTATTTAGTTTTATGTCTGCTGGATGATGGAATTGCACTATCTGTCAGTTGGATTATCATTATGTTTTTATTTTTTTTTCTGTGTGTTCTTTTCTGGCCTTTTCTCTCTACATCATTGTAACAAAAAATACAATGCATGTTTCACTCATGGCCAACCAACTATCAAAATAATAATAATAATAATAATAATATCAACACAGATCAGTGAAATTAATGCTGAAGTCTAATCATGTCAGTTTGAATGGATACTCAACTCTTTTGTATATCAATGTATTTTAATGCATGTTTGTACCTTCTAAAATGTATCATGATTTACAGGAGTCGAGAATGTATGTATGTACACCAAAGTAAACTAAGGCTGAAATAAACTGTTATTATTATTCTCTCTAAATTGCATTATGACTTGTTGGTGTCAAGATTGTGTTCATGTTTGTATTAATATGATATCTGATGACAGTGATGAAGAACAGGCTGAAATAAACTGTGGTCTTGACTTGTTTTTAAAAAAAAAGTAGGGGGTATAATCTGGACTGGGGGAGTATAGTCTGGCCTAGCCCAAAGTAACCCCGGGGTATAAACTGGCCTAGCCCAGAATATACCCCGGGGTATATTCTGGGCTAGGCCAGTTTAACCCCGGGTATATTCTGGGCAGGGGGTATATTTTGGCCTGTTACACCGGGCCTAGTTCATATGCATTTCTTGAGTGATCATATGGAGACAATCCCGAATTTGTTTTGTATTTTCTAGTTCGTTCCTCTACTTACTTGCGTCATTTGCGTGTACTTTGAAAGTGTGATTTATAGTGTGTAATTTTTGAGATTTGCTTGTTTTGTCCACTTTTGCACCCGGCATAAATATTGGTGGAAATCCGTATGGCAGGCAAGGGGTTAAATAATTTCCATTTTTGCATTCCACAATTTTTAGCTCAGTGTAAATGATCATTCTGAAGAGGTGTATTCCACATATTTACAACATGCATTCTATTACAAGTGGGATGGTTTTATCCGCCATCACTAAATTTTATTTTATTTTTAAATCAACTGATCATTTACTTCAATGCAGGCATACAGAAACTTTGTTAAGCGGAGAGGATCAGAGGAACCAAGGCTGCCTGGACTTTCTCTTAACCATGATCAAATTTTCTTTTTGAGCTTTGCGCAGGTAAGAAGTGTAAGAACTTGATATTCATATGCCTTAAAAATATTTGGTACAGATACCATTTTTCATTAACATTCCTGTATGGTATCAAAGGTGATGGAATTTGGAGCCAAGTAAAATATGTTTTAATTTAGTTTCACACTCTTTGTGAAACTAAACATCAGAAAAGTTAGCGATTAAGTTGAATGGTCTGTGAATTAAAAAATTTTTTTTTTCTAGATCTGGTGTGCTAAAGTCCGGGAAGAAGCAAAGAAAGAAATTGCATCCGGGGACCCCCACACCCCGTACCCTTACAGGTAATATATGAATGCATATTGGGAATTATATCATCTAACAATATATATCCTAACATTCCATCACTACATGTCTTCAACTGAAAGCTACTCAGGCTACCTTCCTACTTGTGTCCGAATTTAATTTGTTCCAACGGCCTAATAAACTGTTGTAAGTTTCCTCACTTGGTCAGTTCATGAGACTACTTATTGTCTCAAATGTGTGAATATGATTTATTCAAAAATTACATCAACAATGCCAGTGTCGTTATTATATGAATGCCCTTTTTGACTCTGATTTATTTTACAAAATATTGATTAAAATAGAACAAATGAAACAGTATGAAATGATGGGAAAAAAATTAGAGATGGATAATTGTAATTTCATCCAGATGTTGTCTGCATGCATGTCTGGTCTTCGGTTGCAAAAATTATTATCAGAAACCATATATGCATGCCTTGTCATTCACTTTTAGTCAGAACATTTCTTTTAATTGGTGGCACGGACAATGGGGATACATGTAGGCCTACTTCAGCAAAAGCAGTCAAAAATGAAATCATACAAAAATGAATGAGGTGGAACGCTGGTTTGTAATGACGAATGATATATTTTATATTTTGTCAGTTTAAAAAAAAATGTTTGTTTTAATAATATGTATAATGATGCTTGGAATCTGATTAAGGACAAAGTATCATTTCCTTAATTGATGGATAAAGAAATACGATCTATGCTGTTTACTTCTTCCAACAGGGTACTTGGAACTCTTCAGAACTCCCCAGAGTTTGCAGAAGCTTTTCAGTGTGAACCTGGCAGTCGTATGGACCCATTGAGGAAGTGTGTGCTTTGGTGATCTTTGTAATTTTATAGGATTTATTTTCTTGCCGAGTTCATCATTTGTCAGGCATTACTTGGACAGGCTGTTTGACACAGGGTAGACGTCAATGCAACATTTGTTTCCATCAACTGCATGTTTTTGATTTCATAATTCAGAGATTCTTTGAATTGTAATTTTAAAAGTCTGTGGATTAAAGAATTGTTAGAATCCTGAGTTATTGATCTAATCAGAAAAAATTTATATCAGGACTGCAAAGTTGTATTTTTGGGATGCAAAAAAACAAAACAAAACAAAAAAAAACAACCCCAAAAACAATGGCCTTCTAATAATATAACTCAAAATTATGCATTACATCAGTATTATAACCAGTGCATTTCTAAATTATCCTTTTGACACCATCACTGCTGATGAAACAATTTTATAGTTTAGTGGATATCATTAAATTTGGACTGATGAATACAATATCATTTTGCATATTTACCATCTGTGATGTTGTGACCAAACAGAATGTACAAATGGTGAACTTAACAAAATGTAAGACTAGAAATAATAATTCCCATCTTGACCATGAGAAGAGAGAGAAATTATTGGTAGGAGCCATTTTTAAATTGGTAATGTCTGATAAAAGTGGTATTAAGTTAGTGAGAATTTGAGACCTTACCAACAGTAACTTGACATCATTAAATAAACAAGCCTTAAGTAAATAATGCCCTTGATTTAGTCAAAGCATGTGATATTCATCATCTTAGTGTGCAATTGTCTGAATCAATTAGGAAATTTTATGTCATGCTTAAACTTGTGAGTGGATGAGGCGGGTGGGGGGGGGGGGGAGCAATTTATTCGGTGGGATAACAAGTTTGCAAGGGCATTATTTACACTGCGTGCGAGTTCACAAGAGAACTGAGCAGTGGCAAGCTGGATCTTTTCTGACATGTAGGACACACTCAACTTACAGTGTCAATGCTATAGCTCAGTGGTAGACACTGTAGAGTGCTCATCTAGTGAGCAATTGTCCCATTTCAGTAGCAGCTGGGTCACCAATACTCCTTTCTCTTTGTGTGTGTTTTCTTTCTCATTCTCTTTTAAAAATATGTTTAAGTTTTTCGAATAACTTTGTACCAGATTTCAGAAGTTGTCTGATATAAGTAATCTTTTCATCACAGGAAAGTTATGTCCCAATAGAGAGAATTATTATTGCCTGAGCTATTTGAGTAAATCGAATTTTAAACAGTCTCATTTGCACATGATAATTTACTTTATCAAATCTATGGTTTGTTTTTTTATTGGCATCAACATCAATCTAAAATTCATAAAGCCGGTTTGAAATTGTGTAGAAGAAAATGTTCTTGCCTCAAATTCTAGGTTACATATATCCATGCTGCTTATCATGCTTAATTATTTTAGAATAACCAATACCATTTACAAGTTATTCAAAAGCCACACACATGCATTTTTGTGTCATGTCCATCATGTAGGATAATAAATATTCAGCTCAAAGCCTTCTGTGGATATTTATGTAATTCCATCTGAGAGTGCACTTATTATGCATATGAACAAAAATTAAGGGAACATTTTATCCTTCTCATAATTAAATGAATTTGTGATTTAAATCAAGAAAGGAAAAGATTTGGGCTTCACAAGACTTTTCATTAGAACTTGCAGTTTCACCATTATGGCAGTTACCAGACCACGCAATGCTGATGACAATAAGGTGCTGTTTTCTTCCATTATTCCAATTTCCATTTGTCAAATTATTTATGACTTCATCTCTTTCTCTTCCATGTACATCCCTTGTCTTTCCTTCGGTTTTTTTCAGTCTTTCTTCATCTAGATCATATTTGTTTCATTCATTTTTATTGATATGATTTTTTGCATTGTGTTCGAGTGAAAATGAAATACATGTATTTCAACTTTAATTGTATAATAACTACCTGAAATTATTGTTTCGTTAATTAAAGTCAAATGATTTCCTTGCTTGTATTTTCATAAAATGATACACTTGAACAAAGTGAAACAATTATGAACTGCAAAAACTGTTACAAATAATAACTTTTATCTAACCAATTCAACAGGATATGAACTATTAACACTTTTATAATATTTAAAATTACTTTGCATCTTAAACAGAATCAGCTAGGTCAGTCTTAAGAAATGCAGATACATGTAGTTTTTATTTAAAATCATTTCATATCATCTGTGATCTCCATTTTCTGTTTAATTTTTAAGTTAACCAGCCATGTTGCCATAAACATGATATGTTTGTTATAAGCTCTATTTCTATCATTTTTATTCTTCACTTAATACTAAACCTTTCTCTTATAATTTGAACTTAATATGCATTCATGTCTTGTAAATTTGATGAGAATTGTGAGTACTGTAACCACACCTGTTATTTGATTGCTGAAATGTTTTGGTACCAGTAGTTTATTTGGGCACCCTAGTTATTGTTTGTTGTATGACATGTGTATGATGACTTGCGTATAGGTACTATCTATTTTTTTCTATTATATTTATTCAGCTTCGACATACAAAGGTATTTTTAGTCTGTTTCCAGATTCTTCATTAATATGATGGAGATAGTAATGAAATATTTTAAAATGTGAAATAAATAAAAGACATGCATGTTGAATGTACATGTACATCAAATTAGTACCAATTATATGGAATATTAATTCAACAAATTGGTTTCAATTATATAGACTATTAATTTAGGTTTTGTCAATTTTTGGTAAATATAATTTCACTAAGATAGAGGAGAAGTGGTGGTTAATTATTAATTTTTGTTTTGTTTGTGTGCAAATGTGTTTCTTATTTTTCATTTTTGCTTCATTTTGTGTGAAAAGGATGATTGAAAACCTACATGGGGTAAGCACAGTACTAAGTTTTTTCTCACTGCAGCTTGTAACCATATCTATATATATGACAGATGTTGATATAAATTATTGTATCATGTTGGGTGTGTGAACTCCAATAGATTTAGATTTAGTTATTTATATGCTAGAATCTATTTAAAATCTTGATTTGTGAGTACAGTCATGTTTGGCAATCCTGTAAGCAAAATATCCAGACTTACTCTATCCTAGATACCAAGTCTACTTTTTTCAATGCCATTTTTTTTGTATTTTCAAAATTGGCCATGATAAAAAGCCACATGAAAGAAGTTGAAATAAATTTTCTACAGATCTCTTTCGCAAAAAAAATCCCCAAGCGTCAACATTATTATTACAAAAATGACTCTAGGAAGTAGAAAATTTGTTTACAGCACAATTTCTGGACTTTTGCACAGCTGAAATTTTTGTTTTCTGCATCAAGAGAAACTGATTATATATTCAGTATTTATAATTCTATTCAAGTTTCTGCAAACATCCGTAAGTGAGTGCAATTATGGAAATCAGGTAATTAATATAATTTCCCAATTAAAGCTGCGCATGTAGGTTATTGTAGCCAATTGCATGAACGATGTCATTTACAGTTTGGTCCCTTTTGTGTGTCTATGAGCAACTAGATCACTCAGTTTCAGCTGAGCTAATGAAATAAATACATTTGTCAGTTTTCAAAGAATCACATCTTCTGGTGGCTGAACTTGACTGAACACCTGCAAGTTTCCCAGAATTTTGTGTCCCTACAGCAAATAAGTCAGATCTGCTGTGACTTGACATTTTGTAAATCCAGAGTTATAACCCCTTGATTTAACTTCTCTGAGCTGAGTGATATGCTAGCACTTGTTATTAGTAATCCGCTTCTACTATATTAAAGAATACTATCACGTTATTGGATTATATTCAATTTCTTCACTCTGTGCCTGTAATATCTATTGTGTTTCTTGTTACTTCTGATATTTTACAACAAAAACATGTAATAAAATTTCAAATGATAAAAATACCGACAAAAATCAATTCTATTTAAATTATAACATGGATTGTGAAGTGTTTGATGGTGTTTGTTCCCTGGCCAACAATTTACAGATTTACTTTTGAAAAAACCTCTAACCAGTTACATAAACAAAATTGGACAATGATATACACCACATCTACAAAATTAACATTTCAAGGCAGAAGTTGGCAAGTGTTTTTATTTCATTCTGTTCAATGCTAAGCAATTTTTTGTCATACAGTAAAAAAAAAAAACAAAAAAACTTTTGTAATATACACTTTTCAGGCAAATTTTTGTTGAAGTATTTATTGCCCAGCAGATTTTGAAAATCAGTCATAAAAGTTACACGAAGACTATATGTCCCAAATGAAATAAAATTTGTTGGTAATTAATATAACCAGCGATGGACCAACTGAGCCTGTTCCAGTGCTCATTATTTCTTGCTCATCTCTGATATTTTAGCATTAACAATGCCCATGAAGTATAGAAATTTCCAAAAGTTTCTCTGTAGCATTATCACAAGTTTATATAGTTAAAAAAAATATTTAAAAAATTAACTACTAAATTAGATGACAAATGTGGGAAATAAATCCCAATTTTTTTTTTACAAAAAGAGGGTTAATAAAGGTGTAGAAATCTGCACTGCAAGAACTGTAACAAAATGTCTCTATGTTATATCAGTATTTAAAGTAAAATTACTGAACACAAACATTTTTACTGAACTTTTGTCCAACAAATGTAAAGTCTAAAAAAAAATCCACACAGAACTCTTAGTTTCATTGCTTTTGATTAAAATTACAGCAATTACTTACAAATTATAGAATCTCAAAGCACTAATTCGGACTTATTCATAAAATCTTTGTACAAGGTTTAGCAGTTTTCATTTTGTGAGAAGAGGTGCCCAATTAAGTATGGAATATTAATCTTGACGACAGGGATGCAATCAGCCTCTCAGTAAAGAGTAGGAAAATCATAAACAGAAACTAACTGTTGTTTAACATGGCTGCTTTAAACTTACACTGGAACAAAGATACTTGAAAACCCTGTATAAAGTGATGCCAAAAAATTGAAAAACCCACGTAAATTGGCAAACCCACATCCCTGAGTGAAAGGAGTAAAAAAATGTCATCATTTACCCACACACCACTGATGTATGCTGAATTGTATTTACATTGAATAGACCTACTGATATGGTGGCAAATCTAAAGAAAGATCAAATCCTTTGGTTCAAAAGAAGACGTAGAAAATTTCTTAAAAGTGTAATACATGTTATAAATACGTATATCATGGTGCCTATCTGGCAAAAAGTAATTTTTAGCATAACAGTTCAAACATGCTGATGCTTAATCTATCCAAAACTGTTCATACTAAACATTAATTATTATGCATGCATTCTTAAAGATTTCTACTGCTACAAAAAGAACCAAAGACTGTTAAGATGTCACAGCAGATTTCACCTTTTCACATAAAAAAGGAACTGATTGTCTGGTTATAGCCTATATTCTTTATTTCTCCATAAGGCAAACCTGTTCATGAACAGAGACTTTTCTTTACCTTAATAATCTTAGCAACTTGAGAGATAATGAAGTCCACAGAAGTGTTACTGTTCTGAGATCCTACTTCCTCTCATCTCGTATCACTTTATTACCACCAGAGTTTTGATTCTTCACATAACAGTAAGCTGCATATTGCCCATTATGAATGTGTTGCGTATGATAAATTTTGACGACAAAAAATTCATAGTGCACTGTGTGGTAATGTGTTCTGACGCACAATCTTTTTCTGAAAAGTGGTATTCATGGCCACCCACAGAAGTTGATCAAACCTGCTCTATAGTACAAGACAATCTCTCAAGGACAATTTGTATACAAAAACGAAAATGGAAAAACTTTTAGATTTATACAGTTTGATAAAATTGAACAATTTTACCCACATGGTCAAAGAATTAGAATTTGAAAACAGTCAGTTCAATCAAATCCCACACACTAAAGGAGCCAGTATGGCAAATCAGCCTGAAACCAGAAGGCAGCAGAACCAAGTTTAGGTCAAAAGCATCATTTACCTTGTGCTGTGTTGTTATTTGAAAGGACCAAGTAATTTCAAATTTTGTTATATTTATATTGATTTTGAAAAGCGGCAAGGAGCAAGTGACAAGCACATTTCAGATATTCAGACCTGAGATTCTGTCTTGAAAAAAGAAAAACTATTACCTATTAGCCTATATTTTTGTAAACTTATAGTTCAAGAATCAGTCCAGTAATGCCAAAGATGGTACCACTTCCAACATTTGATTCCAGGCTCAATCATCTATTTTTCACTTGATTTGATGCAATGAGCAAATTGGAAAACAAAAACTTCCAATTATTATTTCATGGTCGTAATACAGACAAAGAGAATAAGTAAATTTTCTTCAAAAATAAGAAATACAGAGGATAAATTTTTGGACCATCGCACACAAGGGATTTAACAGAACTTCTTTATCTCGTCTATGGAATCTGACCATGCATGTCAAAAGTGGGCTTCTATTTCTATCGCCACCTCCTTGCCACCTTCCAAAAGCGATGCTAGTATGTTGTGCCACTTATATGACCATTTCGATATTTTGGTCCATCCATTTCCTCAGACCGAGTCCCACAATTGTTCAAGTTTGTCTGATCATGTTGTGCCGCTGTCCTAGCTGAAACAGAAAAAAAAGAGCCACAACTCTGATTCTGATTTTTTAAGGACATGATGAAATAAACACTTATAATTAAACCCCTTGTTATACAAGAAAAAGAGTGTGATATTACAGCTGTGGACACATGAACATGCCGTGTTCAGTAAACCAAACCAGCATGGTTGTCATTATTTCAAAGATCACTTACATAAACAAAGCTGCTGCACTCTCAAAGCTTTAATTGTGCAAACCAAAGGATAACCACAATGATAAACTGTGCTGCTCTCCATATTTGCCAGCTATTTTTAAAGTTAATAAAAGCATTTCATGATATCAGCATTTTTTTTCTCCTGAAAAACAATCAACATATCAATTAGACGTTTACAAATTATAGTTCCATTTCAATAGGTTGAACATATTTTAATAGAAAATAAACAAAAAACAGCAAGGGAAATCCTTACTTTGAAAATTCTCAAGTTGTGCTTAATCTTATACACTTGTTTGCTTACCATCATGACTTGGCCGGTGCATAACACATGCGCGTTCGCTGATGGGCGTCACTCTTTCCTGCTTGTCAGACTTTCGTCCACACAGAGCTCGGATGCGGTCGGCCACATAGCCACACGCTGTGCACGAAAAAAATATACATAAAGCATTAATATGATAATGTCCGTACATCACAACAATAACAACATTACAAAATGAGACCCTTACATGATACAAACTGATCACTGAAATTTAAGCAGATTACTTGACATACAATATGAATATCATTCTGATATCACGCACAGAAGTAGAAGTTGAACATGCAAGATTCCCTATAGAGTCTGTGCCGAGTGCTAATCTAAGAATAAGATTAAAAATTTGAAAGGAGTACCAATGAATTGCACAAATTTAGTTGGGCACACATTTCAATTACTGAGTGTTAATCGCTGAGCCGTGCATTTACTTGTAAAACATCCGCCTAAAAGACTAACTCACTCCCCCCTTACCCCCTGCTCATAAAGTCGCATTCTTGTAATTTCCTTATCATATAACTATAAATGAAGCTACACAAAGCAGTTCCACACTTCCACATCCGGTAACTGTATGCGCACTCTGCACTATGTCTAAAGGAAGGTCTTCCGCCCGTCCGCGCCAGTCAAGAAAACACAACTACCCCAGCCCCTTTTCCTATGGTTGGTTAATGACATGAAAGTTAACGTCTTTTCACATTGTGATTTTAGACAGGGAGGTCTTCCGCCCGTCCGCGCCATAATTTTTACCGCTATACGGTTACACATTGTCACTGTTATCAATTTAAACTCATAACACATGGAATAGTCAGATGGACCTGGGGGCGTGAGGGTCTAGTCAGTTTGTATCAATGTGTGGTAGTCAGATTGACTAATCAGGCGAAAAGGGGCTGGGGTAGTTGTGTTTTCTTGACTGGCGCCTTTAGACATAGTGCAGAGTGCGCATACACTTACCGGATGTGGAAGTGTGGAACTGCTTTGTGTAGCTTCATGTTATAACTATATGAAACTCATCCAAAACATTTTGATCATGTAAGTTATAATCCCGTCCAAATGATAATGAAGGCTTTGGGTTTGCAAAAAAAAAAAGCCCAATAAAACTGGCTTGAATATAATTTGTTAATTTTCACACATCCTGATTAAGACATTTCCCGAGTTTTAGATTACTAGATCTAGATCTAGATCTAGACTCTAGTAGACTATTACCAAAAAAAAGCTAATCTCAAAAGACTAAGCATATATTTTAATCTAGATCTAGATCTGGTCCTTTTGGCTAGATGATTTAAACGCAAACGAACGTGGGCTCAACCAGTACAGAGTGTAAATTTATCCAGAATCTCTAGATCTACCTAGTCTAGATTAGATCCAGATGTCTAGATCTATGTTCAACTCACCGTTGATTATCAATCAGACCATGGTTGAAAATAATTATAGTCTATCTTTTGTCAGATCTAGAGCTCGGTACACTCGTGCTTTCTAACACCTGCCGAGATGTCCAGTTTTGCTCTCTCAGCACGGGAGGGATGGTTCTGGTCACAGCACTGTCACTCCTACTTCAGTGCCGATATCGTATTATTATTACCTACTATAAATACTATAATACGTGACTTAACACATCAAGTTCAAGGCCACTTTATTATCCGCTGTTGTTTCATTATCGTAAGCGACATTTTAACCTCTTAGGATATTGATTTCCGATTTCACTTCCGGGTTCGATTTCGCTACAAAACCTGCAGGGGTTCTTCTGTGGGCATTCGTATTCATAGTGCTTGCGGTTGAGCAGTACTGCATCTTCGGTGAGTGGAAGTGAGCACCTGTAGATGGTCATAATCCGTATATTTATTTCTTGTTGTCCAAACGATTTCAATAAACTTTTTGAGTCCAATACGGATGTTCGAGACGGATGATCTTGGAAATGTGAAAATATGATTCGTTTTTATTTTTTAAAATTAGTATTGTGTCTAGATCTAGATCTAGATCTAGATCTAGTTCTAGTTTGGTTTATTCGGCTGTTCTTCAGATTGGGATGCATTTTTGGTGTGTATACCTAGATCTAGAGATTCTAGATTTATTTTTATTTTTAGTTAGTAGTCAAGCGGTCACGTTAATTAAACAGCTTCTGCAAACAGGTGGAAAGTCATTCGTTTCTGAAATAAATCGTCCGTTTGCGTCAATCTCAGCTTTCTGGTTTGACCGATACCCCGTCGACCATGACTTTTTTGTAATTCACTTTAATTTTTTCAGCATGAAATATGTGCCCGGGAGGTCTTCCTCCCGTCCGCGCCACTTACCAAAAAGTTAACAAACATAATATGATTAAGATATAAGCTTAAACAACCTGCATTGGAATAGTCAGATGGACCTGGGGGCGTGAAGGTCTAGTCAGTTTGTATCAATGGGCGGTAGTCAGATTGTCTAATCAGGCGAAAAGGGGCTGGGGTAGTTGTGTTTTCTTGACTGGCGCGGACGGGCGGAAGACCTTCCATGTGTCCCATGTTATTGAAATTCAAACGATATTTTAACACTAGCTCTATGTATTTTTACTTTTGCACCAACAAGAGTAGTCCATTTCCTACAGTTGAAACTTTGATGATATTGAGTAATTGACTTTTACTGAACATTTTTATAGTCATATAGATCTAGGCTTGCCTGGATTTATTTTTTAATCATTTGCACAGCTACTCAATACGTTATTTAAACTAATATTACTCAGATAGCTGCAGCTGATGTACTATAGTTGGGTTTTATATATCATCATCATATTCCATTTTTCTTTTTTTCTCAGTAGTTTCACAAAATGATGTTCAAAGTGACTGTTGGTGTTAATCCATTTCAAGGCCTGTTTCACTCAATATTATTTTTGATCCTGTCTTATTTTTTCTATGATCAAAATACCACTATGTGAAGATGCACATTTTCTTTCACTGTTTTATAGTGTGCTCATGAGAAAATTTTTTAGAGTGGAAATGTTTAGAGCGGAAGGTTCAAGGTTTAAAACCTTTAGCAATAACAGGCCTATAAATAAATTATTTTTCAGGTTAGTTTTATCTATGCCTGGTCGTGATATGTGTTAAAATAAGCATATCTTGCTTATAAATCATGGTTCCATGTTGTGATCTAAAACGTAGAGAAAATGAAAATTCTGTATTTAGTAAATTAAGAAAAATCTTAGTGCTAAGGTTCAGAACACTCAACATTAATGTCCAGACTAACCCTTGCAATGTTTTGCGAGCTCATCTGATCGACTTCTAGTTTTACATGCGAACAACCAATCCAACAAACTAACAGCCAACCAACCACCAACAACCTTATCAGTCCAAGTAGTCAGTTTCTGCCCTCCACCCATTCACAGCTCCATGTAGTTATGTATACATCTGATCCATGCCCAGTCCATTCCACCCAATAAAGACCAAACAGCCAGTCAACTAAATAGACAATTAAAAATTGAAATAAACCAAAAAGACCAGACGTGTATTTTCATTTTTTTTTTAAAAATAAAGACCAAAACCAAATATATCCAACTACCAAGACACTTGGCTGCTGCCATTATTTTGACTTGTTCTTCATATGGGAATTATCTAGTTTATATTTAGAAGAAAAATGAATTTAAGAGCTTACACTGGCAAGGCATGTAAATACATGAAATGTAGTCAATACATGCCTGATGCCCAGGCACTGGAGTATGTAACGAGATTGTGTGAGAATTGTAATGAACTGGAGGATGAATTTCACTTGCTACTATTTTGCAGGAAATTCAAAGATATAAAGAAACAATTTTTCCTGTATTGGCTAGTTGTTAGACCAAGCATGTTTAAATTCATAAATTTTCTGTCGTCGATACATGATAGAGAACTACATTTGTTTGGACTATTTTGCTATAAAATACTAAATGGGTACAATAATGCTGCTTTGTGGCATCTCCTGGAGAGGTCTGAAAACTGAATTCTTCTTTATGTGAAAATGTGGATCTTAGTGATATTTTCATGTATGTTTATATATCAGTCAAGTTATATTTTATTGTGTATTAATATAAATAGCTTGTAAATTGTAGTAGGCAGCAAGAGCGGAAAGAGTGAATTAGTTTTTTTTTTGTTTTTTAAAAAATGTTTTTCAAAGCTTGTTTGCATGATTCTTCTGTACATTCTGGACAGTAAACTTGAACTTGTTTTAAAATACAATGAATGCTTCAGATTTTGTAATAGGTGCACATGTTTTGTAAAGCTCTTGCTGTTATTTCCACAAAATATTTTCCATATATTATATATAACTTCCAACTTTCAGTCCTGTTGTTGGGATCATTGTTTTTCCTGCGGTCTCTTCAGCACTAGCAGGAGCCTATAGGATACTACACTCACCTTAAGGCATCTAAGATTATTACTATAGCAGCATGTTTTCTATTCCATGACTGACTAATCATCATGCTTCAGTGACAAACCGACAGTCTATTCACAACCCAACTCACTTGATTACAATTTATATAATCACCCAGCTCATCACTCGCTTTTTTCCTCACCTTTGTGACTTCCTAGCAGATTTCAGTATTTAAACCTCTTTGTGATGTATTTGTGATATTTCAAGCGGGGTGGAGATGGGAGCGCATTCTCCTTTCATAGGTTGGTTCTCTTAAATACATGAATCAGGAGTGATCAAATGTAATAATGAACCCGGCAACTCAGAGATCTTGATAAACTTCATTCAGTCAGATACTGATTATTCATATTAACATAAATTGATTGCAG
The DNA here is from genome assembly GCA_963931925.1 of Onchidella celtica. Taxonomy (NCBI): domain Eukaryota; kingdom Metazoa; phylum Mollusca; class Gastropoda; order Systellommatophora; family Onchidiidae; genus Onchidella; species Onchidella celtica. The sequence goes on from OZ007572.1 coordinate 62,782,858, forward strand.
CTCTTATTTCATTTACATATTGCTGTGTGCCTGTGTTTGTAATTTTTTCCCTTTTTTGTTTCATTTTTTTCTGTCTGTCCAGCAATCTCTAGGGAACATTTCCTTTGATTGCTTTTCTGGCAATGTCCATCCCTTGCCATGGAAAATAAAATAAATATTGATCGTAAGATAGCCTGCCGTCATTTTTCCCCATCTCCTATTCTTTTTTTTCCCTTCAGCTGTCTCTATTAAGCATCCCTGGAATGATCTACTTAAGCTGTAAAAGAAAGATAATGATTTAAGGCCCAAAATGATAGCAATCTGACTCAGAGGTTAACCCACTTCTCATCATCCAGGCTGATCAATAGCCTTTGAATTAATGTGATGAACTCTCCTACGTTATTGATTTTGGCGCCGTCCTGGTCTGCAATGGATTTTTTGTGTTGCTGTTTCTGATCTGATAAAAAATTGCAAGGCGGGAGTGCCTGTTGAATTTCTTTCTTTCTTTTTTTTTGTGCGTACAGTGCGGCTGTCATCAGATAAATGGGGTAACAGCATCATTTTTGGAGTGCAAGTCTGTTCCTAGTTTAACATTGCTGTACTTTTTATTGTGAGACTTGAATGTAGCCTATGCTTACTTTTGTATTTTATATCAGAATGTCTTATTGTTTAATTTTAATTTTATAGTGCATCTATTTTTTTAATTCACATGATAATGTGATGGTTATTTGCATCAACTTTTAAGGTGAATTTTCATGAGCTATGAAAAAAAAAGTCATTTGAATAAATTCACATTAGAGGAATTTTCTGAAAGAGCCAGGGGAAGTTATTGTTACTGATATTATATTGATTGTCACAGAATCAATTGATTTTATCACCGTCATGGTTTGAATTATTTGGCTGGACTATTGTAACATACTGCTAAGTGGTCTTCCAAAAAGTAAAATCAATAAGCTTCAGTTAATCCAAAATAATGCTGCAAGACTAATAACAAGAAGAAAAAGGATAGATCACATAACACCAATATTTAAGGAGCTCCACTGGCTACCTATTGAGCAGCGAATAAAATATAAATTGGCTTTATTTTGTTATAAATGTGTCAACAACATGTCGCCAGAGTATATTTCAGAACTTATAGAACTGCATCGCCCTGCAAGAGCATTAAGATCATCTTCTGACAACCTTAGACTAAAAGTACCCGTAGCGAACCTAAAAAGTTTTGGTGAAAGGGCTTTCAGCCATGTTGGGCCCAGGGTGTGGAATGAGATTCCTTTAGATGTCCGCAGTTCGCAAGTATTTTCACAGTTTAAAAGGATGTTAAAATGTCATTTGTATGAGGGTTTCTAGTCTATGTAAAAGCTATCTATTATTATTATTATTATGTGTGTATCAATGTGGGTTGTGTGTGTGAGTTTACCCATGTATTTTTTGACATGTTTCTGTAAAGCGCATAGAGCATTTTTGTAATGGATATGCGCTATATAAATGCCATCCATTATTATTATTATTATTATTATTTATTAATTTTGGTGTCAAATCGTACATTTATTATATAGCCCTTCTCCTTCTCTTTCTCCCTTTGCCCATTAACACAGGGGAAAATGTACAAAATGAGGCCAGGGTTTATATGAATTTGAACAGATATTACAGCCAGTTTAGTTTGCAAGGGTGAGTGATGTTGTTTACTTTGTGCAGGAATGCATTTGTGGTGCCGGTATTGACTCAGCAGAGCTTTCTGGTTTGTTGTATGAGAAAGAAATTAGAGAGATCTGTCTATAGATGATGGCCTGTGGCACTGTTTACTGGAGGTTAGACTGGATTTTGTTTTGCATGGAGATTGCTAAACAAGCTGTCTGTAAATGATTTGGTGGTGGTGTGGGATGGTGGGTTTGTTGGAAAAAGAAATGCGCAATTAACATGAATTTCAGTCTTAATTTGATGACTCTGGCAGAGCATTTCCTACCTGGTAACCTCAATTCCTTCATCTCTGGAACAGATTCAGGAATAGACTGCTTGAAGTAGATTTTGATCTAGCGGACTGTGACATTTGGTACAACAGTATTCTGAAAAGCAAGGAAATTAAGCAGAGTTTGACATAGAAAGATATAATACCTTGTCACAAAGTGCATTATAATGTGGTCATTATTTGAGGGATGAAAATGTTTATATGTTGTTCAAATGAGTGAAATCTTTTATGCACTTCTTCTTACATTTGCAGTTTGAGCTACAGAAAATGCTTTTAAAATGATGTCAATCAAGAATTTTTGGCGACGGAGCATGGGCTCCGGGGATGTGTACAAACCCCCAGAAAAAGATGAACACATGGTGGCATGTGATACCCTCATGTCTGAACTAGACTTTCACTTAAAAGAGCTCGACAGATTTCGACAAGAACAAGAGCAGGAAGAGAGGAGACAGAAAACCGGTAAGTCACAATGAGTTTGGTCAGTGATAGATTTGCTTGAATATGAATTGCTTAGAATAGTCTTTGTGTGTCATAATATGGCAGTACTTTTTAAAGCTGATTTGCCCCCGTGGTACCTGTCAGCAAAAATCATAAAAAGTACTGTGCTGAATCCTTACCAAATCTCTGTTTCTTCAAAGCAAAAACATGGTTTGACAGATAAAAAAAAGAAAAGAATATCGTGACTGTGAGAAGCAAAAAACTGTTTTATTTGGGCACAAGTGATCTTCTTGTCATGCATTTTGGAAAGTTTGCTGTTCAGTTATTTTTTGGCTGTGGAGTCTCTAGCCAAAACTGTTGGATGTAGCTTTGAATGTGGTTGGATATTTATAAATATTGATTTTCAAATTTTTTAGTTACAACATTCTCAGGGATCAGTGACGATATGTGGTAACGGGAATACTCATAATAATTTTGATTTGCCTTCAGTAGGCAGTGTTTGAGTCTTCCTGCAAATTGTGTACTTGGTGAATGATACTGTGCACAATACTGACACTGAATATCATGTAGGGGAGGCTCAGATTCATTTTCTCCTTACTAATGGTATAATATTACCTATTTTATAATATCATACTTTCATGATTGGAATTTTTGCCTTTCTAACAGGTGTGGACTACAGTTGGTTGATGGAGTCCCACCCAAAATCTTACGAGATCCCCCAGATGGAAAGACTAGAACTTGAAGAACTTTGTTATAAGGTTAACGGTGCAGAATGCACACAGATCATCTCACTGTTTAGGGATGCCATGTCCCGTGATCCACGAATGGAAGATTTGCCTTACATTATGCGCTCATGCGTCAGAAAAGTTCTGGATGAAAGGCCAACCCAGGAAACCCTAACAGAATGGGTTGCCAGGAGAACTCATAGCATAGCCAGTTTTTCCGGTTTCTCCAATCTGAAGTTGAAACCTTCAGGTAAAGTGGTGCCATCAGCTGAAGCCGAGGATATTGAGATGCAGAACAACGAGATGCAGGAGAGAAAAGCAAGAGCCATGAGCATGCCAAACTTTACTGTCAACAAGGAAGGTGGAGCTTACCCAGTCTGAGTAACACCAAAAAGTATGGATGTACGCAAGAGGGATCACTGTTGGGCAACTGCACTGGTAGATAAGGGAGGCTCAGCGAACCACAGTTGGCATAGAGCTAAAAGTAGATCAGCAACTTAAACAATGCTCATTGGTCCGTTTTCACTGGGAGAAATAGTTCACCAACAACATTCAACAATTTCAGTTAACCCCAAAATATGAAGAAACCACCATAAGATGATCAGTACACTCTTCCTGGTGCAGACAGCCCTTTCCAAATTCTTATTTATTGTGCCGACCAAGTTTTGCAATTTGGCACGAGTGACATAAATATCTTGCTCTATTTGTATCTTCAGTGGCACATGTAAAAGGATTGGTAATTTAAAAGGTAAAATATGTAATATCAAATTTTGGAAATGGAGAATGGCCTAGAACAATCAGGATTGGAACATTGTCTAGATTTTCTAAACTTCCTCAAATAGTTTCCTTCCCATTCATGAAAAACTGTGAGATCAGGAGCAATACTGAGACAGACAGACAGACAGTGTTGCATGAAACCCACAGCATAGATAATCATTCATTAGGTGGACTGTATTTATACTGAAGACCAACTGATTTATGACCGCTGGATTGTTTTAAAACAGATATTGTCTAGCTGAGAGTATCTCTTGAGATCTTGGCAAAGTTAGGACCTGGTGCTCAGACTGTCAGGCATATTCACCAGCAGCAGTTAGGAGAAACCAGGAAAGAAGCAATATCTATGAAATTTTATAGCCAGGATTTCTTGATGCCTGAATTCATTATCAAAACCTTTGCTCTGTTGGTTTCACATTGTATTTTCTTTCAAAATGTAAATTGCTGGAATGTTCTAAAGTTGTGACCAGTTTGGGTCCATGCGTCACCTTTTCCTTTATTTATAAACTCAGTTTTTTAACTAACCCTCTTTTAATTCATTTTAATATGGTATTTCTTTTTAAACCGCAATAAAAAATTAATTGTATAATCATTTAGTTTCAGCCTCAGTATAACATATGTAGGCCTGCATGGAACAATTTATGTAACTGATAAGTGATATATCATTAGAGCATGACATGAATTCTGAAATATTATATTCTGATGATTGCCAAACAACAAACCATTTGCCATTTCTTTTACGCCTCACAAACATATTTCTTGCCACATCTAAAACGTGTGAAATTATAGCAGATTTAACATGGTTTTCATATTGCAATACAAAAGTGATGGTGGAGATGTATGTTGTGTGTGATCAAACCTATTATGTTACTACTCTGTTCATAGGCTCACAAGTTCAATTTATATAATATCTAAAATGTGTTTCCAAGATTGATTGAATCTGTATCTTTACGAATTTAACTGTGTTGTCAGATTGTCAGTTTGAACAATTTCATTCAGGAAGGTGTCTTTCACCAGTGTGTAATCCACTGTGCTTGGCATGCTTTTATTTTGCATGCAAATCTGTAAACCTTGCATTTCAGATTTCTGTTTCATCATTGTCTATGAAGTTCACCTTCTTTGATTCATTCTATGGGTAAACAGTATGTGCAGTCCAATCATTTAGCCACACCCAGTGCATTAAACATTTATCCAAACACAAGTGAAAAGCTCATTCAAACTTTTTCATAGGATTTCTGTGCTATTGTGTAAATTTTAGCCAAAACACCTGTTTTTCACAGAAAAGACTGTTTGATACAGTATTTAAGATATTTGTTTTGCTGCTATGATGTAAGTTATATTAATGGAAGTCACATAACTGTTTAGATGTATTGAAGATTTAAGATGATTTATATACTATCGACTTTAATGCCAAGTAATTTCTCAACTTTCGATTTTTTTCATCTGAATTGGTTTGGGGAAGTGTTGTTTTCAACTTTTTCATCACTATGATGATACCGCGAACATGGTATTAGTGTTACAATTTCTGTCCCTTAGATCATGTCCATCTATTTGCATTTTCCTGCAAATATTATGTTTGTATAGCTATAGATAGTTAATATAAGTGGCATCTCATCTAAAATTCAGGTAATTGGTCATGCCAAATTTTGAAGCTATTTGAAATAGTTATTAGAAATCTCCCTTGATTACTGGCAGATTTGCTGTACGCAAACATGTTGAGGAAATGTATGTGTATGAGTTTGATATGATTTGAAATAACCAGAATTTCACCGTGCATGCCTGGCCTTAAGTGTTCTGTGTTTGGCAAAAATTACTTGGTGGAAATGTCTTTAGTCCAGAGCTTTCTACTTGAAAAACAGGCCTCGAATAGCCTTCAGTAATGTAAATCTCACTGTATTTTTTTGTCTGCAATGTTGAAGATATATATAATATATATGTAGATTTTCCTTCAAACCCAAGATTTTGGGAACTGCTCAGACAGAGAGAAATTGCAGGCTCCGCAAATCATTTGTTTTGTGTTTTCTGGGTGACAAAAGACATGACACAGATCAGAATTCCCGTCAGGTCATTTTACTACATTGAAAATATCATACTTGGACAGAAAACAGCTGAATGATATCTGGAAAATGTAACACAGTTGTGGCATTGGGAAACTTTCCAACTGTTCCCTAGCACTGAACATGTTATGAATTTAAAAACCATATATAAAAAGGTGAATTCAGTATAACGCAAATTGAAAGAGGAAATTTAAAATGTTCAATATATTTTGCAACTTGGTGTCTTGACAAACAACTTCAAAATGTCTGGCGTTGAATTTCTCAAGAGCTGCAACAAAACACATCAGATGTAGATATATACATTTATACATGTATTGATTCAACGCAGGGGCTCCAGCAATTTGTTTGTCCCCAGACACAAAACCAAGAAGATTGATGCCTTATATCCATTAGGCCTGACCAGAACCGTTTCTCTATTTATGTATCATTGTTATTGATTTTGTGCTCCACCCTCCCTCCTGCTGGAGTTTGGCTCTTGTTTCACATAGAAATTAGGTCATCCTGGCATTTTCCTAGATAGGCTGCCGCAAGAGGAGACCACTCACATTTTATCTGGGTTATTACTCAAAGTTTGGCTGTGGGCAACCATCGAAATGTAGATTGATAAGAATGACTCTTCTGCTTTATTTCATTTCCCATTTCAGAGAAAAATAGGCTTTTTAAAAAAAACAACAAAAAAACCCAAACTATTTCCATGTGGATTTGTCCATGCATTCAGAATTGAACCAAAATATGAAACAGCTAAGTTAGGGATCATTTCTGGATGTGCTTGGAATATGAAATATTCTCCACAAATATTTGCCATTAAGCCAGTTGATTAGAACACACTGAAGAGTACTTTTGTAATTAAATTGCCTGGAGATTTTTATTTCAAACTCTTTTTTTCTTTCCTTTTTAAAATTCAATGCATCAATATTATGTGATGGAATCTTCGAGGTTATAGATTTGTGCTCTAGAATTGAACTGGCTGTCAGTTTTCATTGGGTCATTTTTTCCAGTTGCTTATATTTGTTTTTTAAAAAAATACTTAGTTCAATTATGAAGGTGAAACAAATGAAAATTCTATGTATGCTTTCTTACTAAGATTTTTTGTGTGTGTGTGTACATTTTTACATGTATTTGGCACAGCTAGTTGATTGATTCTTTCTTAATCTTATCGATTTGTTTTTCTTTTTTTGCAAGTTTCAGATTCATTAAGATCTGAATTCTGTTTAAATTCCTGCATTGTGATCATTTTTTGTGTTGTGTTCATTTCAATTCTCCGTCCGCAAATTGTCTTGTAAATAAGTTGTGCAGCATTTTTGTTTGATTCATTACTGTCATTTTACAAAAGTATTGTATGTTGCCAAAGTTTTTCAGCGCCGTGGACAGAATAGCAATAGTGGTTGAGGGTTTTCTGGGGAAGTCCTGGACTGGAGCTATTTACTTTACTGAAGATAATATTGTGTTTTATTTTCATAGTTTTGTTGCAGTTATTTCTTTGTTATATTTTGGAACTCATAGACATTTTACTTGTTCCTTGTGTTATGAGTATACATTTTGTATATATATAAAGATTTTACAACTTCAGCTGCCTCTAGTCATTTGAATAAAACCACTGCCAAGATCTTAAAAGATAACTTAACTGAATCAGTAACCAATTTCAGGTAAATTTGTTTACATTGTTTGAAAAAACCAACATTGAAAAACTGTTATTGTTCACTTTAATCTTATTTAATTGGGTCAATTTTTTTCATAGTGTAGAACTTGTAATGGTTAATTTATCTTGCCACAAAACCTAGTATCACTTTCAGTGAAGTTTTTCCTTGTTTATTAATACATATTGTTTACTTTTGAAGTCAGGCCAGAGTTTTCTGCTATTGTACGACAGTACACAATACAGCCTGCTACTGTCACCCCCACTGTCTTGTGGGTCATCTCGGGAGAGAGGAAGACTAGGGGAAGGTAACCCTGAATACAAATACCACACTGCCTTGTGTGTTGCTATGATAGCAAAGGCTATGGGAGTAAACCCAGACAGAAAATCAGGAGTGGAGACCCGAAGGTGGTTGTCAGGGAGAACTGCATCAAACTGGCTTCCAGCATCTCCTGCAGCCGGACTAGTTCCAAATGTATTGACCTGGTCTCTCCCTTGGGTTTAACTAGAATGGCAGAGAGAGGGGTGGTGCCTCTGGGCAAAGCACCATCTCTTAAAAATAGCCCAGGCAAGGCAGCAAAACGAGGAGGCGTTTGCTCGGGCTTGGCAAGCGTCTGTCTCTCCTCTATAAGCCCACCCATTTCCGATTTGGAGAGGACACTCCAGCCATCCGTTACGGATGGGCACAACACGGGAGGTGGCAGTTACCGGTGATAAGCTCAATCCATTTGGCGTACGGATGAGCGCCAGGGGTCCCCTCTGTCGGTGGGAGCGGCTTTTCAGCTGCATTGATCAACTACCGCCCGCCGTAACCTGGGCAGCCCCCAGGCAGTTGGGTGTTGTTCCGCCACGTCAGCCTGCTTCATAAGGTGGTTGGAGCTAGACCAAAAGTCAAAAAGCTGACGTAAAGTGTGCACCTGGCAAAAACAGAAAAATACTAAAACTTGGTACCTGGAACGTCAGAACAATGCGCCCAGGCTTGCAACAGCAAGATCTCACTAATATTGACTCCATCAGGAAATCCCAAATTATTGATCGAGAACTTCAGCTACTAAACATCGACATCGCTGCCCTTCAAGAAACTCGACTTCCCGACTCCGGGTCAGTCAAAGAAGAAAACTACACCTTCTTCTGGCAGGGCCTTAGCAGCGAACAGCCGAGAATCCACGGCGTGGGCTTCGCCGTAAAAAACTCCCTTATCAATTCGATCGCAACTCCAATTGGAGTGTCAGAACGCATCATGACACTCAGACTGAACACCCGGTCTGGTTTTACCAACATTATCTGTGTCTATGCCCCAACACTTACCTCCTCTGACGAAACCAAAGACATTTTCTACGAGGCATTGCAGAGGACTCTCCACAACATCCCTCTCACCGAAGGCCTGCTAATTCTGGGTGACTTTAACGCTCGAGTGGGAGCAGATCACTCCGCATGGCCAAAGTGCATTGGGCACTTCGGCATTGGCAACATCAACGAAAACGGGCAGCGCCTTCTGGAGCTATGCTCCGTAAACTCATTATGTGTTACAAACACGTACTTTGACCTTAAGAGATGCCAAAGAACATCATGGCGCCATCCCAGGTCTGGCCATTGGCATCAATTAGATCTTATTCTCTCAAGGAGGAAGAGTTTGGGCTGTATAAAAATAACTCGTTCCCTCCACAGTGCTGACTGTGACACCGACCATGCACTGGTAGTTAGCAAAATCAAAATTTCGGCCAAGAAAATATACAGATCAAAAGCCCCTTCAATCCCTAAGATCAATGTAACAGCAATCAGAGATGAATCAAATAGAAAGTCATTTGAAAAGTTAATTGCTGAAAGCATGGATAATGTCACCCAATGTGACTCGGTAGATGAAACATGGAACACTCTCAGTTCAAAAATTCATGACTGTGCCATCAAGTCTTTTGGACAGCATAAAGTTTCAAACAACGACTGGGTAGCCCAGAACAGCGAAATTCTCCTACCTCTCATTGAGCAAAAGAAATCTGCTTTCAATGAGTATAACAAAAATTGCAATCAGAGTACAAAAACTTGTTTGAAAAATGCAAAAGCTAAACTTCAGCTGGAGGTAAGACGTTGCGCCAACAAATACTGGACAGACTTGTGTAACAGCATACAAGAGGCAAATGAAAAGGGAGATATGAAAACCGCCTTTAGTCAGATGAAAGTAGCTCTTGGGCCAATCATCACCAAAAGCGCCCCACTTAAGTCTGTAAATGGTGAACCCATCACAGATAAAAATGAACAACTGAATAGGTGGGTAGAGCATTACTCTCTGTTGTATTCAACTGAGAAAAATATTCCACCAGATTTTGAGGAACACCTCCAAAAACTGCCAATAATGGCCGAACTTGACGCTGAACCTTCCTTAGTCGAGCTTTCCAATGCAATCGACCACCTGTCTGCTGGAAAAGCCACAGGAAGTGACAACATTCCTGCAGAGGTATTAAAAGACCTAAAAGGCCCACTATTACCACACCTGTATAATCTGTTACTGCAGTGTTGGAAAGAAGGCGTGATACCACATGATATGAGAGACGCCAAAATTGTCACACTTTACAAGAACAAAGGAGACAAAGGCGACTGCAACAACTATCGAGGCATATCCCTCCTCAGCATTACTGGAAAGGCTTTTGCTCGCGTCATCCTCTGCCGCCTTCAACAACTGGCGGAAAAAGTCTTACCAGAAACACAATGTGGCTTTCGAAGCAAACGATCAACTATTGACATGATATTTGCACTTCGGCAAATCCAAGAAAAATGTAAAGAACAAAACAGGCCGCTTATAACGTGCTTTGTGGACCTAACAAAGGCTTTCGACACCGTAAGCCGATCTGGCCTGTATGCAGTCCTTAAATCCATAGGCTGTCCACCAACATTGCTAAAACTTATTGCATCCTTCCACACTGACATGAGGGCATGTGTCAACTTTGAGGGCTGCACATCCAATTCATTTGCTGTAAACAGCGGTGTGAAGCAGGGATGTGTTCTTGCTCCTACCTTATTTGGTATATATTTTGCAGCCCTACTCAAGAATGCCTTTGGTCAATGTTCAGGTGGAGTACTTATTAACACCAGAGTGGACGGCTCCATTTTTAATGTTGCCAGACTAAAAGCAAAATCTCGTACAGAGCATATTATGTTACAAGAGCTCCTCTTCGCAGATGATGCTGCAATCGTGGCCCACGATGAAACCACGCTCCAGGCTCTCATCAATAGCCTTGCCAAAGCCTGTGACAAATTCATGCTAAAGATCAGTGTCTCAAAAACTGTAGTTTTGACACAAGGCTTGAGAAACCCCAACCCAATCATGCTGAATGGCTCTCCTCTGGAGCAAGTGGGAAAATTCTGCTACCTAGGCTCAACCATCAGTGGTAGCACAGACATAACAACTGAAATAAATGCCAGAATAGGAAAGGCGGCCACAGCTTTTGGCAAACTCTCAAAAAGGGTGTGGAACAATAGCAAGCTGACCATCAAAACAAAGGTACTCGTGTACCAAACTTGCGTCCTAAGCACCCTGCTGTATGGTTCAGAGACATGGACCACCTACTCCAAACATGAAAGATCCCTCAACTCCTTCCACCTGCGCTGCCTACGCAAAATTCTCAAGATCAAGTGGCAAGACAGGATCTCAAATATCGAAGTTCTGAGCCGAGCCAACATTCCATCAACTCAGGCTCTCCTAGGCAAAAAAAGACTGCGGTGGCTTGGACATCTCCACCGTATGGAAAATGATCGCATCCCCAGACAAATTCTCTACGGGGAACTTGCTACTGGCAACCGACCCAGAGGTAGGCCACATCTGCGATTCAAAGACACTTGCAAGGTCACGATGAAAGCATTCAACATCGACCCCAATGAATGGGAGAACCTTGCAAATGATCGAAGCAGATGGAGACAAAAATTGCGCAGTGACACGCTCGCAATAGACTTCAAGGCAAAAGAAACATACCTGACAAAACGACAGAGGCGGAATGAAAACACTCGCCAAAGTGAACCCAAAAGACTGACCTGCAATCACTGCCATCGCACTCTCGGGTCAAACATTGGTAGAATAAGCCACGAGAGAAGCTGTCAGTCAAAGTGAAAGTGAATATTCTAGCTGCTAAGACCGTCTGTAAAGACGCTAAAGGCCATATATTGTTTACTTTGCCAAAGTAATGATGCTCCAGGTAAAGCCTTAAGTGGTTCCAGATATTGCGGATGCCGAATTTGTTTTTCTTGCCTTTATTCAGTTGTGTTTTTAAATCCTGTAAACCGAAAGGTGAAGTAATGAAGAAAAACTTGATCAAAACTTGTATTAGTTTTTAATCAGTCTTAAAACCGTAATTTATGGTGAATTACTGTGATTTATATTTGGGTATCTTATGAAACGACTTGAAATCAAGTGTATGTTTATGATTATGAATTCTGTCATTTGCAAGTTGTGATAGGATTGAGATTTATTTTACAGATTTTACCAATTATTGGTAGGTTTTCTTTTTGTCTCTAATTGCCGGGCTGTTTGAATGGTGATACACTGAAATTTTTTATGCACCACAAGTTTACAGTTGAAGCTCCCTTAGTTTTGATAATCTATGACAGACATGAAAGACAATGATTTTGATATCAAATATTATATATTTCATTTTTTGAGGGGGTCCAGAATGTGGTCAAAATTGTGTTAGCATGAATATCATTGTATAATGTCATCACCTAGCATTGTTGTTTCCCCACAGAAGTCTGTGAACGAGAATCTATTCCAAGTTTTTCATCCATTCCAGTTATTTCAGCATCAATAACCCTGAAGCTCACAAAATTGTGTTCTGCTTTTACTATTTTTTTTTTGCTGTTTTTAAGTCACCAGGCCATGCACTTCATTCGCACAACTGAATTTTACAGCCAAAAAAGCATCACTTGGCGTACATGGCCAGTTTTTTTGTCCAGTCCGTGATCAAATGTTTACAGATCTGTTTTTTTTTTTTTTTTGCTCAGAACTGTTTCATTTCATGTGTTTCCATAACATTACAGTGAAAATGGAAATCTGAGAGTGGAATGCAGTAATAATTGCATGTACCCGCCGAGCACAATGATTATGTCATTATTGAAATGAGATTGAAAAAAAAAATGCCCTCTGGTTCGACCAGCAATTTGTGGCATATAATGTCATTATTTCTCGTCATGGGTAGCACATGAATAAAAGCGTTATTTTAGCATGCCAGATAGATTTTGTCCACTTGGGTAAATGCTGTAGATTATATTATTATCAAGGAATGTTTTTTATAAGATAATTAATGTAATTGTCAAGCTCACACTTAATTAGGCAAAACCTATTGAATAGCGCTAAATGTGCAAGGCGTAATTTGCTTCTTTTCACATTCTCTCAAACTGTTGGGAACTGTAATTGACAGGCTGCGCCTTCGATAAAGTGTAACTTGTAAAATTTTTTATAAAGTTGCGTCTTTCCTCACTGACGTCGAAAAATTGAGACGCAACACAAAATTAGATAAAGAACACCATTCTCACGTCATCGTTCATGTTAGTGCACAGCGCTGGCCGGATTAAAGAGGTTTTTTACTTTTCCTTTAACCGGCCCGTGTAAAATCGATATCCAAAGGTTTCTGGAAAGGTCCGAGAAATTCGATTTATTCAAAATCTCTTCAGTTCTGACATTGTTATAAGCTCAGATGCTTTTAAGAAAACAGCCGTTAAACTCGCTTGGCCAGAGATATTTTCAGCTGGCAGTGAGAGCTTTGAAAAAAACTCTTGCCATTCCTGGACGTGAAATGTAAATATCAAGTGCAAAGAATTCATGTCCTATGCTCACAGTGCATTCAGTGCAGCTCCAATTTTCCGGCCGGTGGCTGGATGCTTGCTAATGGCTGCGACTGTCAATAGACACTGCCGATGTTTTCATTCTATTTCATGTTTTTACTAACAGTAATCATGTTCGTAATTTTCTATCGTTAAATGAAGCTCAGATATAAATCTTCACAATCCGAACTTATCAGGAAGAAGTGTTCAAATATCGGCTGTCAAAATGCCGTAAAACGTTCTGAAAGCCCCTGCGAGAAATCGGCGGAATTATGTATACTGCACACAAAGGGCGTGAGATCTATGATACATCAAAACGCTTCACAGTACAGCCAAACTCATCATTGTCAGCCTTTTCAAATAGTCTTCAATAATTGATCAGCATACATTTCCAATTCGTGTCAAATTTCAGAGCTGAGAATGCTCTAAAGTGGAATCAAGTACTGAGGTGTCATTTTGTGTTTATGGAGGAACGCGATAGTGCAATAAGACCCAGTTTTAGAATATAATATACAGGAGGCTTTATCTTTACGAGTTTCACCCCCTGTCTGTGTCATATAAATTCCATGGCAACCATTTGTTATATCCGACAGCCAAATCTAATAGCCGAATAGATTCTTCACTGCAGGTATCGACCCACTTGTAGCACCATTACTCCTCCTACTTGTAGTTTGCACGGATTTTTGCTCAATCGTTGTGCCTGACAGAAAACGCGGTCTATTTTGCCTCAAAATACCACCAGCATACTCCGTTCCAGTGTCAACTATGGATGAGTTCATCTTGCTGAGGACATTTTCCTCTGTTTCTTAGTGCATTATGTCTGTCCAAGAGTGTGTGTGTACACTTATATTATTCTTCCCTATTGAAAATGAGAGACGCAATCTCCCCAGTGTTTTGCATAGCTCAAGATCGGCAGGTTTATTCTCTCCACTCCATGTTTCCCTCACGTTTCATTTTTGTGGGTCATGACATTTTTTGTAAACGTTTGTTATTCGAGCCATAATAGTTTGATGTTCAAGTGACAGTTCACAGATCCAACAGCAGACCCCTTAGAATGACCAGGTTGTAACTCCCTTCCGTCAACTTTTGAGAAATCGTCGATTGAAGTTTCATGTGCTCATAGCTTTCAGAGCAAATAATTTTGTTTCTTTTTAGTAAGACTTACAAAATACACACCGAATTTGCTTGATAGTGTGGCACACAATGGAGAAGGCCTGTAGGAGTAGCGTGTTGTACACACTCAGTTCAGTCAAAAAGTGGAGATAAAACCTGGTCATTCTAAGGGGACGCAGTGTGACGTGACAGTACTATTTACGTATTTCTGATAACATGTAGCCGGCGCAGTATACAGTATGTATGTTATGGTTTTAGAGTATGTCAATAATTGTTGATCACTGATCACTGTCGTAGTGCTGTGCCACCTCGGGGGCCAAAGTCGGTCGTGGGCTCACACAAGGGCATGTTTTGGCAGTTTTATTTCATGGCAGTTTTACATTCCTGTAGACTGTAATGATCCTCACTAGGCTTGTTGCGGGTACATGTATAAAGAACCGACATTTGCCAAATAATATGTTGCTATAACGTTTATTATTTGACGCTCACACTTTCACAAATGTTGAATGGTAGACTTGGTTTCAACTAGAGTTTGCATTTGCAAATTTCGGTTTTCTTTTTATCGTTGGTATAAACCACCCCAGATCTTACTGCAAATACCACCAATTTCCATGTTTACATGAAAGAAGTGTTACAGCTGTGATTACCATGGAAAATGTTCAGATCTCCCTAGTCAAGCCTCCATTGGCCAGTCATATCACGCACATCCATTGTTCTTACATTGCATTTGCATCTGAAAGTGAATTATGTTGATTATTTGAGAGATTTTTCTCTATAAGCTGTACAAATGTCGTGCGTCTTGTATGGCATATCATTTTAGATTAAAATATTTCACAAATTGGCTGTGATGCATTTGGTTGTTTTTGACATTTTGTTTGTGACTGTTCGGGTCAGAGCGAAAAAAATACCCGCCAATAAGTGCCAGATAGAAATATCTTTCTGAGTCTTTGAACCCATTTATCTATTAGCTTACCAGCTTCATCCTATTGTTCGCTGTTCTCATCCCACCCAAACTCATCCTTCGACCAACTATATCCAATCCTGTGCTGTTCTCATCCCGCCGTAGTTCATCCTTTCTATCACCGCGTTTTAAAAGGGTGAGACCAAACCGGTTTGGGCAAATTGTTTGAGTGACAGTGGAACACAATGTCCTTGAAAATCACGTCATTTTTGTGTGTGTTAAAATATGCAGACAACTGCAATGAAAAGTGAAACAAAAATTCAATAAGTGGATCATACTTTATCTCAAATTCCAGCATAAAGTTGGGGCAGCGCCGCTTTAAAAAAGGTCATCAATAAAAAAGGTATGGAATTCAGAGTTTTCATCTGTTACCATTATTAAAGAAGGAGCGGGAAAGGCGTCCTGGAATTTCCAAAGTGTTTCTAATAGAAAAAAATAGATACAGATTTAGAAAGTAATAATTACTGAGATAAAGTTAACGCAGGAAAGAAAGGGGAACAATCTAAAGATTTCTTATCGCCCCTGACATCGGCGCTCTAGAAATGAGGTCTCCGTGACGTAAGTGATTTGGCGCTAATTTCGTGACACAGGAGTGGGATGGCCCACACTGGCTTCTCCACGTCATCAATGTCACGTCGGGGACGCCATTAAGTGATTGCTCGAGACATTTGCCTTATTTCCAGCAATTACCGCCGTCTCATTGTTCTGTTGCTCAATACTCAGGCTGTCTTACTGTATCAGACACACGTCCACGGTCACACGAACTGACATACGTGTACGTATACTTGTAAGCATTCACAGAGAACGCAGTGCGCCTCATAGTGTTGATGCTGTTGTTATTGTTTTCCTCTATTTTACCATCATCCAGGAAGTCTTAAAAACGCCACTAGTCTGCATGACATCCAGAGGGTGCACTCCATTGACGTCTTCTGATCTCCTTTACCTTGAGAATGTTTACCAGTGTAATCAAGTTTATACCGAATCATTTAACTCTATTTGTGAATTCTAAACTGATGAAACTCTGAATACCAAACATAAACAAAGTACCCAGAAAAGGACTGCGAAAGGCGCAAAATGGCCACTATCGTACCGACGCGCCGTAAAAAGCCAAAGTCAATAAGTCAAAAACCTTACTTTCGAATAGACGCAAGTACAGCATCAACAACCGACTGACTGATGAACACAGAACAGATATCCTTGGTGTTGGAATGTTCACGAAGCCAGGATTTACCACAGTATCTAAAGTATCAGTTTTTTTCGTACAAAAGTAAAACGCCTCCGTCAATGTTGGACGTATTATGAAGAATAACCCAGTTTTCCCGATTGTTAACATCAAACTAACTCTCGCTTGCCGGAGCAACAGAACTGAATTTATAAAAACTATTCCCTGTTGAAACGGTCCAACTTAAAATAATATTGAAGGGTAATGTATGGCTTTCTTCAAATCGGAGAGCACTGTCACGCCCTCCCCCCCCCCCCTCTCTTTTTTTTTACCATACGACCTGTTTCCAAATTAATCCCGTTTCATCTTCGTAAAGCTGGGCATGCACTTACGCTTTTGTTGTTTTGAGGTCGCGTTGTGGAAATCGCGCCACATGTTTTTGCAATGAAGGTGAACGAACTGTACTTTGAAGAGACGACAGGAATATGGAACTAGAACACGACTGCAACTCGGCAGAAAGTTGCATTTGCACGCCTAGCCGAGGCAATTCAGTGTTGACAAAACAAAACAAGACACGAGACGAGACGTACTGTTTGGGGACAAGCTATTCTAATGGCTGCTACTCCCCTCCTCACCCCACCCCAGGGGCAGTAATTACACAGAATATGAAGCAACGCCGAGCTATAAAATTATCGCCCGTGATCTCCCAGACCGATAACCAATTTCTCTTTCCTTGTCTATGACATGACGACACTGTGGGGTGGTTGCAAGGTTACTTAAGACACTTGTGCCAGTTGGTCTTGGGGAGCGCTTGGAGACAACCTAGTCTGTAATGTGACAATGTCAGGCTAAAACAATTAATTTATTGCACTGTTAGTGTTGCGGCCCGTATTCAACGCAAACTTTTTGTCATCCATCTCACATACTGGCGTATCAGCAATTTTCTCATTTTACAGAAAGTTTCAAAGTTTCGCTCACTTTAGTTACTTTTGGATGTGGCAAGATCGTTTTTGTTTATAAAGGCTGTTGTTAGGAGTATTTCGGGAAGAGCTTTCTAGTTCTGGAGTCACAAAAGGCTTTAAAATACGTACCCCTTTGCGCAAAAAAAAAAAACAACAAACAAAAAAATCAACCAAACCCCAAACTTGGGGGACTTACGTACTTGTAACAACATTCTTTCAAAAATGAATGATACAGCATGCGTTATATAGATTGTTTACCGTACCATGGGCAGACCTTACGCATGTGGGGATACATATTTTATTTTATATTAAAAGGGATGGGGTAGGGGTAAGACTAAACACATGTGTTATTTTCTGTACTTCTATGGTATTATTATTGAACACAATACGGAATGTGGCGCTGTTCTGTATAACTATGAGTGTATTATTCTAATCAATTTGGCGGACGCCTTCGCTGTCATTCATCACACCAATCAACACAACATTCATGAGGCATTAAAATTTGTCTTCACTTGAAACTTTAAAATAGTGTCCCCCATGTTTCTCTTCACTAACTTGTACGTGTACAACCATGTGCACTGTGCAGACAAATCACTTTCTACGGCCAGTTCTGGGCCCCTGTCAAACCCGGCGTTGTGTGTGCACAGAGCATAGCTTTATAAAGGGGTCTTTATGCATCAGTATAGTATTATTTTGCTTCTTTTGTTTTAATTCTCTAAAAACCCAACTCTAATTGATGCCTTACGACCTTTATTTTGATTTGCTGATCTGCACAAAGAAACAAACTGGTAAAATAGTGTATATATGCAAGTGATTGTTCACTACTGTACACTTCAAATTAAAGGGCAGCGTAAATGAGAAAGTAAGTTGTGATCGATACAAATTTTATCGTTCTATTTTAAGTACTTGGCCCTCAGGCAATCTGGTGGTCCTTCTTTAATGGCAGTAGCAAAGTCACAGATGCACATAGCACCTTGGACAACCGTTTGCAGAACTGTTAGAGAGCAGATCCCTTATAATTTCATTCTGCTCAGGGTATAAACAGAGAGACTGTCTCTCTGGAATAATAAGATAAGATAAGATGAGATAAGATAAGATATGACTTTATTATTTTGTTTCCAGGAAATTTGTTGTCACCATTCAGTAACAGTCCAACAGCAAATTATACAATATCTAAGACCTACAAGTCTTTAACGCACACCGCACACACGTACATTGCTCACACAACATTACCAACAAGTAAGAACATTGCTCACACACACACTGTAATCACAACACTGTTGGCCTGCGCTGACGGCGTCGTCAAAAAAATTTCGCTTTAAACCCTTTCAATGCCAGCTCAGCAAAATGAGAGTACCTTCGTGGGCAGATGACAGTAAGCAACAGTCTCCTGGTGATTAATTTACATTACAAAGAGATATTATCATTATTCCAGTAAAAGATTTCGTCACGTAACGGTGGTAATTATGAGATCTTCAAGATGTCCAAATCTAAAAAAAAAAAAAACACGGTTTTACGGCACTGGCAGAAAAGGTTAACCTGTAATACATAAACTACATTTAAAGGGATGAAGCCTGTGAGGGAATGGGGCGCGGGGGGGGGGGGAGTTAGATACATGCATTAAATCTGAACCTACTTGACCTTCCTTTCTCCTTTCTCATCTTCTTCTTATACTTCTTCCTGGCACCGACCAGTAACTAAGTCTGGGATGATGACACCAGTGATAACATACAGAAAAAGAAACCAGAAAACAATTGACAGAAATCAAGAACAGGGGACCAACAGCCGTCGGCTGAAGCCCCCGAGAAACAAAGAACTTTTTTGTACTAAGCAAGTAGTGAACTGAGGCAGACAGTACAGTTAACACAGTACCAGGCGCTTGTGTGAATCTGTCGAATATTGAGGTTTCCTATGTCTGGGACACTTCAACCTTACGATAGTTCTATTGAACCGATTCTGTGTCTCTAGTGACAAGCAATTTTGGACACCTTCGATGTTGAAAGCTTACGCCACAGTTGGATTTTCTCATTTCAGATTACGTTGATCTCTCAGGATAACTCCACACGTAGACACGAATATATGCAAGCTCTTGCCCCTTGTCTCTCTCTCTCTCTCTCTCTCTCTTTCTCACTCATTCTGTCTCCGTCTCTCTATTTCTCTCCCCGACTGGTTTTTTTTTCTCTCTCTCTCTCCCTCCCCTCTCTCTTTCTCTCCCCCTCTCTCTCTCCATCTCTCTCCGTCCTCTCTATCTTTCTCTCTCTCCACGGCTTCCTTTTCCCCTCTCCCTTTCTCTATCTCTCCCTCCCTTGCTCTCTTTCTCTCCCGTCTTTCTCTCTCTTTCTTTCTCCCCCTCTTTTTCTCCCCCCCTACCCCCGCCTCTCCGATTCTCTATCTCTCTGTCTTCGTTTTCTGTCTCCAGTGTCATATTATCTGTATATCTCTCTATCGCCTCTATGTCGAACAACTCGCCTCTGTCTGTCTGTCTGTTTGTCTGTCTGTCTGTCTCCCCATCTGTAAATGACCACCCAATGTTACGCCCCGATCTGTAACGATAAATAATGACTAGAAAATTACGCTATCCATTGCTGCCTTGCGACAGCTCATTCAGCCTTACAGTGGGTCCTGCAGCGCTCACCATTTGACGTTGTATCTATCTCGCCATCTCCTGTAATGACTGGACACACGAGCTGCCTGTGGTAGGTCTGGAACCGGCTGATGGCGTGACCAGGCTGGGCACTTCTGTAACATGGTGAAAATGTCAAGTTCGTGACTGACCGAAATAGTGAAAGCTCTTAAACGAGACAGAACTGCCATCACCCGATATTTGTGAAGATGACAGGGTAATGGTTACCCGATGAAGATTCTCAGAATATGGAAGGAATAATCTTATACTTATACTTGACCGTAATTGTAAAGCATGATGAATTTCGAATTCATTATTCTCATACTTATCACCTCGGCCATTACAGGCTTATCTGTTCTTTTCTTTAACCCTCTTTTCTTTCATTCATTCATTCATTCATTCATTTATTCATTCATTCATTCATTCATTCATTCATTCTTTCTTTTTCTCTTTTTTTCATTCATTCATTCTTTCTTTCTTGCTTCCTCAAAATGTCGTTTATTGTCACCCTCACTGCTATAAATACGTAAATCTACTGTTAACAAACAGACTGCAGCTACAAATATAATCATTATCCCTACCTCTCTCCTTGTATTGTCAAACTCAAACTTACTGCTATTATCGGCGTTGTCTGTCTATACTTTCACGAAACAATCTTCGTTTTTAAGAGTCTGAACGCTAAAGGGATTTGAATGTCTTACGCCCAACAGGGACTGTTTTCTCCTTAGCCCATGCCATTGCAATTGTAGACAGCACAGACTTAATGCCTCTCTTATGCACTTCAGAGCCGTCTTGTCGTATGGACGCAGTGGGCAGCTGCCCAAGGGCCCCATGCATGCAAAAATTTACGTTGGTTTTTGAAACGGGGAAGAAAGTCCTGCGTATTCCAAAAGATTCAGCCCAGGGGCCCATCATGGTGTTAAAGACGACCCTGGTGCCCTTGCCTTCTTGCCAAAGTCTGTACTTTACACGTTTGTGAACTTCAGACACGCAAAGCTCCTAGTCTAGATCTGATACACTCATTTTACTCACAACAAATCCCAGCATCTTTTTCGATCTTATTTTCTTACACCAAAAAATCTCTGACCAAAGAAACCGCAAAACAAAATCGATTTCTGGTCGGGCCTCACTTTTCCCCCTAGATCTATCGTTTTGTCAGTACAGTTTTATACCACTCACGTCTGATAAAGGACGATTCCTCCCCTGAGGGATTCTCTAATAGAACTATTATATCGATTGATTGTCTTCTTTCCCCTGAAGGAACCTTTCTACAGATTTGGTGGTTATTGTTATGTTTTACCCCCTTATTTGATTGTTTCACTTTCTTTCGTTTTATATATACTTTCTTTTTTTCGTGTTTTTGTTTTTCACTTTCCCCTGTTTTTAGTGTTCCACGTTTTCCGTTTTTATCGCTCCATACATTTTTTTCCTTTTCATTTGCCTTATCATTCACTCTCAGTCTTCACCCCTTCTGTCAATCAGTGAAAAGAAAAGGAAGGAAAGGTCAAGAAGGTATGATGCTTGTGTATGTATGGAACTAGTGAAGTCATAAATAGAAGTCGAGCACAAATAAATACCACACGAAAGGAAATTCCAATCCAACATTTTAGCGTAATTAATTCTGATATTTCGAAAACAGCCATTGTAAAGGAGTCAATGACTGCACTGAGGGTAGGAAATTAATACTGAAGATTAGGCGTGATTGTCTGCCATTCAAAGTGATGAAAATTTATTACAGAAGGTTGTCATCGCCGTCTTCATCCTTAGTACATCATTTCGTTAACTGAGGGAAGTATCATACTAAGCCCGGACAGCCACAGTCAAATGCTGTACCCATGATTTCCTATATTTAATTTCTTAATTAATCCGGGAAGAAACACAGTCAGCTGCTGCCACGATTTCTTCTGTGTACATCTTGCTGGCAGCATCTGACTGTGTCTGGCCGGGTTTAGTATGATAGCCCCAGAAGTAGATTAAGCGCAGACCGTCTTAAGAAAGATTTTCGCCGAGAAAAGCACTTTATCTGTGATTTATAAAGAGAAATCAGTCTGAAATTTCACAGCTCAAGAACTATTAATTGATTTCTGTGTTTCGTGGGAAATGTTTCCATCTATGTCGTATTATTTAAACCTGAGATAATTCTTTGTGCCGATATTTGCAAAGGTTATTTCAGTAATCACAACTCTGAAAGAACCTTCCTTGATACTGTCACTGAACGCCATCCGGGGAACGTTCTCCATGGGAACTGTACGAAAGTGGTTGGATATTTCTTTCTGCGGCTGACCTAGCAATTGTCTCAGTCCTGGGGTGCTCCAAATTGGGGGTCGGGGAGAGTGGTCTTCAACCCTTTACCAGATGACCACCCTGCAAGGACCGACTGACCTCTGACCAGAGAACTCAAGGGAATCTGATCAAAGTAATGAATTCCGTAACGCTCGACGCGCATCTGCCACCTGATTCCGTGGATAATGAGCACAGTTCAGTGACGTATACTATAGATTTATTACATTATATTATGTTGGCGGACGGACGTGCTTTGGTGCTGCTAACGAAGCAAGAACTC
This sequence comes from Onchidella celtica, assembly GCA_963931925.1. Classification (NCBI taxonomy): domain Eukaryota; kingdom Metazoa; phylum Mollusca; class Gastropoda; order Systellommatophora; family Onchidiidae; genus Onchidella; species Onchidella celtica. Next base: position 62,805,622 of record OZ007572.1, read on the forward strand.
GCAGTTAAGTAACCTGTTTCGCTTCGTTTCTATACATTTCCTGTTGAAATCTTTTATTCGATTTTTTTTCACTTGAAAAAGGCGAAAGCCAAAAATTTTGTGTATTTTCTTCTCTTTAGTTTGCTTTGTATCGTTTGGGATTTACTTCTCACGCAGGGCTTCGCAACATACAACTTTTTCTTTTTGCCCAATTTTGACTTTTCTAATAGTCCTGCTGCGACCCCACAGTTTTTCTGTGGTTTTTATGATATAGATTTATTGTCGAGGTAGTGAAGGATTACTGTCTACTGATTCAGTCACACGGCATTCCAATAAATCATGTTGAGCAAAAAGACATAGATCATATTAATTACGTCTCTGTTGAATTTTTGTTCTGCTCTTCTCAATTTTAACCTCATTTTTCAGACAAAAAAAGCTCCAATAAAATCACAGTTTATATGCATTATAATCAAAGCTAATAGATGCAATAAGATCAGACACTCCCATCTTCGCACTTCTAAAAAAATTGTGTGCACAGTTTGCGCGCTGATCGGACGCATAGCACGAAAAGAATGCTCGATATAATGATAAATTAATGGATGATGGGAATTTGTTACAGTGCTACTGCCACACATGCAAAAAAAACAAAAATTTGAAAAAGGCCAGAGTTTCCTCCAGGGATTGAATTAAGTAATTACAAAATAAGTGACTTCTATCAAGGTTTAAAACGACAGCTGAACAGTGATCAAAATTCTTTGTTTTCCCTAAATATTGGTTTTGTACACTAGGGCATTGATCTTGACTTCCGTGCACTCGCCGATAGATGGTGAGGCGAAATCTGTGCACGCTAAACGTGCTAGCTGTGTCATCTTCTCTTATCTTGTATCAGACAAACTAGGCTAGGTGTTTTTCGGCAGCAACAATAGTAAATATTTTTGAATTTCTTTTGTGTATGCGTGTGTGTGTGTGTGTGTAAGAGTTTGTTAAAGCGCCCAGAGCTTGTCATCGACGGGGTTGGGCGCTATATAAATGCAATATATTATTATTATTATTATTATCTTTGTATTTCAGCGGACTCACTGGTTTTGCACTGAAGATTTTCCTCTTGCACAGAACTTGTGTCCAATCGATACCATGTAATCACGTAATCGATGTCTGACTTTTAGGTCCCCCTTTTTGGGCATTTAAAAATTCGCATTTTGTCTGGTTCAATTTGGGCAACAGACAACTCTGTCTTAGTTTATAGCTCTCATTTGGGTTATGCCCCTTAAGTGAGAGTAAAAAACAAAGGGGGTGTGGGGGGGGGGGAGGGGCAAATGGGGCCGAGAGGGAGGAGAAATACGAATTAAAAAAAGGAAGAGTATATCCGTACAACATGTATGATGGACAGTGCATATCCGTACAACATGTTTACCAAAAAGCGCGACTGGTGAAGGTTTGCTGACACAAAACTTGGTATGGTGTTCACGAATTTAAAGTGACAACACCTGGAAGAGTCAGATGGACCTGGGGGCGTGAGGGTCTAGTCAGTTTGTATCAATGGGCGGTAGTCAGATTGACTAATCAGGCGAAAAGGGGTTGGGGTAGCCATTGGTGATCGACGTACACTCAAGTATATTATTAGCGCAGATCACGCAATCTCCGAGCAGCTGAAGTCGGATTGTTTTGCTCTTAAGCCGATTCATATTTTTAAAAACTATGCAAATTAACAAAGTCAGTAATAATAGTATTCCGGTGTGTGTTCTACGGCATCGAATTGTGTGCGTTGTACGGATATGCACTGTTCATATAGGTACAACGCTTCCTTAAAAAAAGTATCAGCACGAACAGTTCACCAGAGGTCACTGTCGTCCACGAAAAGTTGGTCATATAATATTGGATACCAAAATGGTTTGTTATGGTGGTAATTTCATGACAGTATCACCAGAGAGTATAGAAGAGTATGGTATCACCTTCTACGATGATCAGCAATAAAATATATACCGTAGATATCCCAATAGTGTGGCACTGTAAAATATAAATCAATTTCAGCATGACAGGAAATTTCCTATACCCATCAGTTATTATTGTGGTAGTTCACGATCAGTTGACCAGAATTAGTTCCTAGACAGACAGACAGAGGTTTCTCGTGCAAGAGAACTTAGAGCAATGATTCTCAAAGTGGATGATATCGCCCTCCGGGAAGGTGGGGGGGGGGGGGCGAGTTTGGTTTCTATGGCGACGGAAACGAAGTAAAGGGCGAAAGGGGGGGGGGGGGGAACGATGACAGATGTGGCTAGGGGGCCGAAAACAGTGGTGAATGGAGAACTCTTTGAAGGCAAATACGGGGCCCAACCACTGACTTTTTCAATGACCCGCGTGGAGAGGTTTTATTAATAGGGAACGGGATATAATGACACAGTTACTATATTTAAATTTACCAATGACGTCATGGGACATTGGAACTGTTCAACGCGGTGGTTAAGCACAGTTGTTATGGACTTTGTAAGGGCGATTCGAGATACTAAGTATAGTGTTATACAGATGAGGTGAGTGCCATTCATTCATACCAAGAAAACTGTGTAGAAACATTTATAATGTGCTTCAAGCTCGGAAGGAAATATTTTGATTATAGATCTCGGAGTGTCAGTCATGCCAAGAAAACTTTGTCGGAAGGCTAGGCCTCTCATGCCTCGAGCTCCAGAGCTAATGCTCAAAGAAAGGAAAATGTAATAATAATATATATTTTTTTTTAAATCACGGGATTTTTAACAAGACCTACTGCCGCTCACACAGCTCGGATTTGCTTGAAATTTTACATGTGCCTGCCCTTCAACCCGCAAAAGGTTTTTCTTTAGATTGGAGTCTTGAAAATGTGGGGAAGTATTTTTTTAAGTTTGCTTTATGCCGCTAATTGACTACTTCCGATCCTGCATTTTTTACGAACACATGAGCCCATGACGTCATCATTTCCTGAAAAATTCTCGGTGCGCTCTGTCACGCATTGTGCTCTATCCTATCCCCCTATCTATTAATCGCCAGTTTTTTTGTGGATGACCCAAAGTGTCCCGACATCAATGTCTTTGTACTGATTCCTTTCGGTCTGGAATGCTGTGCTTTGTTGTTTTTTTTAAACCATTCGAAGAATGGGGAAATTACTAGTTATTATAAGGAAGCAACAGTAACACAGGCCTGCTGCCCCTGCACTCACAACGCTTGACAAGTCAGGGCTGTCATAATTTCTGGCCTGTTCATCACGACTGTCATTTTTCGGACAGCTGCACCAACTGTACTGGTCGTCTATGTAAATCAGTGGTTCTCGGAAAGGGGTGGGGTGGGGCTGGGTGGCACTTGGTTCCCAGGGGAGGAAGTTCAAATCTGAAGGGAGGAATTTTAGCCAGAGGAGGAACTCCAGTCTGAGATTGCAATGTACTCTGTACACTGTGTAGGCTAGATATAGGGCGTGTGCATCTACTGAAATATCAGTGTAATTACTATAAGGGCAATAATGAATTGACATGAGTTCACAAACAGCAACAACAAAACCAGCATCAACAACATCATCAATAACATCATCAACAACAACAACATCAACATCAACAAAAACATCAACAACATCAATATCATCATCACCAACAACAACAACAACAACATCAACAACAACAACAACAACAACATCACAGCCACAACAACAAAAATAGCAACAACAACGACAACAAAACCAACATCAACAACAACATCAGCAAAAACGACAATAACAACAACAATAACAACAACGACAACTACAACATCAACAACAACAGTTGCAATAACAACAACAACAACAACAACCTATGCTTCAGACTGAATGGTGTTTGATACTAAAATGTTACATGGGCAGACATGGGTATAATGGTAAAAAAAATTAATTAGATGACAATTGAGAGGAACTGAGGAAAGCTGAAAGAGTAAGGGGAGGAATGTGGCCTGGCACTCCGAGAACCACGAATGTGTAAATGTTACCCTCTGCTTGTTGTCTGTCTGTTTGTCCGCTGTCCTGTCAGGCAAAAATAATCAATTTATCATGGAGAAACGACAGACGTGCCAGGAGAATTTGCACACTGTATAATTATGATACATTTCCTGCCCATATATAATCTCCACTTGCACTCGTTCTGTTCTTTTTCCGACATTTTATGCACGTGTCCCCTGTCTCCGTGTGTCTGATTTACATACTTTTCCCCAGACACCATCTTCTCTAACTCTTTCAGTGAATCTCGTAGATTCTGTACATTTCCATGTACATCCAGCCAATGCCATGTTCAACATCATTGCATCCACTTTAACATAAGACTTTTTCTTTTCATTTAAAATTCCTACCAGAGAATTTTTTTTTTTTTTTTTGCTCCACCCCATCCTCCTTTTTCATTCTCCCCAGTTTCATAATTTCCACAGACATCAAACACTTCTTTACTTCATTTGACGACATCACAAGCATCAAATTTTAGTATCTTATGATTTAGGTGTTTTTTTTTTCTTCCCTTTTCAATAATATCATTTTTCAAAACTGACGAAGATGTTTGCGAAAACGGGAGAGAACATAAATATGAAGTTGGCGAAGTAAAGAGTGATGAAATGAGTTTAAGACATTTGCTATTTGTGTGGTGTTGTCGTCGGAGACAGAGGGGAAAGTACCTAGAGATCAGTTACGTACTTTATACTGGACAATAATAACAACAGTACTTCTGTATGGATGTGATTCTGCTCTCTTGTGAACACCTGTTTAAAGGACGAACGTCTTTAAGAATTTACCCATCCCTGTTCTTAATCAATCTGTTTTGCCGCCCTCATGTTTTCTCATTCTGCAACAGTTTCTGTTCCTTGGTTTATATCCATTTCTCTGCTTTCGATAATTCTGTCCGTCGCTTTCTAGTCCTCCTCCTCGCCCCGTCTTTTCCATACTCTCCATTTCTCTTAATTTCTCAGGTCTAGTTTTTCATCCCTATGTCATCCTCTCCGTGGTTCTCATAATTATTTCTGTCTTCTTTTTTGTGCCCCTTTCTTCATTTTCAGTTTGCACCTTCTGTCTTTTTCGCTGTGTTGTGTCGTATCCGAAATCGTCGAAATTGATAAAAATGTACAAGTAACACGTGTCTCTATTGCTGGCATGTAGTTTTGCAGACAAATCCCATTTAAAAAAAAAGGTACAATCACATTTAATAAGGAGGGTCTGACCCAGGGTTTAGTAACTGCTCACAGTGCTACGTTTTGTTGGCAAAGAGCTGTAAATGATTATTCCATCAAACAAAAGTTTCCTCTTCCAATAATTACAAAAAGAAAAAAAAAGTTTAAATAAGACTGAGTTGTTATTACTGCGCTATAATGGTAGCCACATCTAATTATCTTATATCCTCGTTCTATTATTAAATCATGAAGTGCTTTTGTACTAGTTGGATAGGGTACATATCAGTTTGGGTCTCCTGGTCTACCATACGACTCTTGGCAATGGGTTCTGAGGTACAACGACAAGGACGATGTGCAATAAAGAGCTGATGCAGTCTTGTAGGTGGAGTAAGTACATGTATTTTACTATCCCTGCAGAAAAGCGTGTCAGCTATACATTCAACGATAGCCATTCTCAGCCCTTTCTAGTGGTCAAGAGGTCAGCATTCACAAAATAATGATGTCCGAACAATGGTCATCAACGACACATGTGGGAATGTCGTGGAGATGAGTGAAAAAACAATAGGCAGTGTAATCCTCCAGATCCTCCAGATCCGATCAAAGTAGGTCAACAAAAGCTCCAGAAGTCATGACCCGACCACCCAGAGGTCTTCACGCGTCATGGAAAGAAGCCTGAAATTCCCCCTTTGCTTGTTGTATTTTCCTTTGAAGAGTGTTTATGAATACATTTCGGCCTCTTTATTCGTTTGTCTTAATGCCGCTATCAAAAGGCAATATTGTGAAAATTTTTACAACTTTCTGCAGTTCGCGCTATGATAGTGACATTTACCTGCCACTGAACTGATCCTAGCCAAGATCGCAAATGAACTATAGTTCAGGCGTTTAACAACGGGCTGTTGTTATGGGCGCGTAGCATTTTACACTATAAGCCATTGCTGAACAATAGACACAACTCAGTATTTTCTCTATTTGGCTTTGTAATTAGGCTACGCGTCCCTGACAACATTCTTAACAACATGTCCGTTTAGCCAATCAAATGTTCTGCTCTGATTCATTACATCGAGTTCTTGTTCTTGCAGCGCAGCAAAATCAATGCAGATGCAATTTTAAACTGCTCTATCAAACCCAGTTTTCCTTGCCTTTGGTGTTACACAAGTCACACGAAACTTCCATTGTTCTTTTGCTCTGTAAAAGTTAAGTTTATTTTGTCATTATTCTCTCCTCCCAAAGTTTTAATGACGTGCGGCTATTTTGTACAACACTGCACGAGAGTAATGCGAATTTAATGACTGAAGAGAACTGACACGAAAAAGGCAAATCCCTCCAGAACTCTTTGAGGTCACCCGAAAAGTACGGACGTTCGAGTTTGGGAGATTTTTGACCTCACCCCACAAGCATGTCGAACGCTTCAATCTCCCTTCTCCTTTTTTAACCGCGCACAGCCATTAAAATGTTGAACGTAGGTTACATAAAAAGGGCTTGCTATTTTGAAGCTTTGAATGGCAGTGTCTGCCGACTATTTTCGTTGTTTCATTCGAAACGGTGCCGGTATTAATTAATTTTTATGTAATCCCAGAGCCTATTTTGTTGAAAACAACAACAACAACAACAGCAACAAAACTTTTTAATTCATGACCGTCCCGTACGTTTCACAGCCCCCATCCCCACCTCCCCTAATCAGAGCGTACCCTCTTCATGACTGCCCGTTTTTCATGTCCAGATACGCAAACACAGACATACCGAGGTCCATACCATCACTTTGTGCTGTTCCTAAACTCTATATACTACATGTATAATACCTGATATGGTCACCGCTCTACGTTAAACGCATATGACAGACTTACGCCATAAGGTAACTGACGGTTCATTACATTCCTGAGCATGAGTGCTATTGGATAATATTGTAGAAAAATAAATGCACCAGTATCAAAATGTAATAACCCAATAGAATCATAATGGCATAAGTCACAAAATTGACAAGAAAGAAATTAAAAAAAAACAAACTCAAAAGTGTGAAAAATAAATTATAAATGCCATTAGCCTACAGCAGTGACGATATATGCTTAGCCGTTGATCCCGCCGATTTGTGACTGCTGGAATAAAAGAACTTTGTCCACTGAAACAATCCTATTTATCTGATTAGTGTCAGCTATTGACCTTCTTAGCAATTCTAAAATCTCTGGGACAAACCGAGCTGTTACGCGCAATACCCTAGTCACTCGAGGCCGGTAGCTCCACCTCCTTGTCTGAGACAAAACTTACTCACGTTTAAGCGTTGATTTTTAACACGACAGACTGTGGGAACACCTAACGATTACGAGGCATGGAAAACACAGCGCTTGTAATATGAAGATACACACATTACAGATAGTTCTGTTGGTCCAGATGAAAAGTTGACCAGCTGCAGAGTTTGAATTGCGGTAGTTTATTCACGTAGACTGTTGACGTCAAAGAGGAGACGACAATGTAGAAAAGAGGATCAGGGAGACAACTGTAGTGCGTGACTTCACAGGTATGACCACAATTTTTATGCTGTAGATGTCATGTTGATGTCACGTTGATTCAGTGCGAAGTTAGAGTCGTCATTCACTGCTTCTCGGGTGAATACAAACGATTTCTCAATTGATGAGTATGACAATGAAAGGTTAGGTACAATGGAAGTCCTTGAAATACAAAATGAGTAAAGACTCGGACTGGATTTTTTTGTGTGTGTAAATCCCGTGGTGCAGTCAGTCCTCACTGGAGTGGCTGGAAAAAAAAGGAGGGGGGGGCGGGGGCGGGGGGGGGGGGGGGGTGGGGGGGGGCGGGGATGACATCAGCCACGGGTCTGGTACTTAATATAAAAGTCTTCATTAGAGCGTCTGCTGCTGCTTGACGCTGGATCAAACTGGCGGTAGTTACCGTCGTCAACAACATCATTATTTCCGCCAACTCTTCTCACTCCTCGTTTTTATCCGTGGGCGGGGGTGAGCAAGGGATACATTTACCCCTCCTCCTTTTGTTTCATTACCTTTCCCGCCCCCTTTTTTTTTAAATTACTCCCCCACTTTCTTTCTTCGCCCTCTTTCCTAATTTTGACCATGTCGTTGTGGCTGCTGCTGCTGTTGTTGTTGTTTGCAGCATCCAATTATTGTTCCTGCAATTTTGGGGAGAGCTATCGTTCTCCATCGCCAGTAATATTCATCAACATCATCGTCATCATCAATTAATTATCACCAGTGTAATCTTTAACAGCAACAACAGCAACAATGACAACAACAACAACAACAACGACAACAACAATAACGACAACAACGACAACAACAACGACACAGACTTTGCTCCAACAACAATACTGACACAACAACTATCGCTCAGATAATGGAATACGTTTATTCAACAACTTATAATTATTGCATAAACTGTGTTAAAGCTGCGTGTTATCGAACTGAGAAACAAGATACAACTGTGGAGAATGCTTCTATAGGGACACTCATTTGTAACTTGTAATACTTTGTGGTTGTAGGGGAAGACTGTGGAGGTCTGTTGTGCCACTGTTTTTTATTTTTTGTTAAATTTCATTTTCATATGACACAGACAATAAAAATGCTTTAAGGCTGAGTTTTCACGAGTACGGAAACGGACACGGCAATGGCACGCCAAGAAGCCTTCAAATGGTGAAATAGAAAGAAAAATACGAATACTTTCGTTGTACATTCACAAACGCCGTTTCCGTGCACATGGAAACCCCTCTTTCTTTTTACTAACTGATGGATTTTTGACGTATCGTTGCGGTTTCCGTTTCCGTGCATAATTATGAAAACACAGCTTAGGGGTGACTTTTCGTTTCGTACCAGGAAAAGTACTCGTATGTATCTCAAAACAAGAAAACAATGTTATATTTTATATATATAAAATGACAACTGTCCCTACCGAAGCACTTCCATTAACTGAAACGTGTTTGTGTAATCAGAAGTTATTGTAATGCATCGTTAGTGAGTACATGAATATGGCCATAACAAAGCTCAGATGTATAAAATGTATAACGAAGTGCAAGTTTTGCAAAGTTAACAGTGGGGAGTAAACGTTGTTTGGGGTTGCAAGGAACTGAAGCAATCAGTGCTGAGGACGTACATTCTGTCATCGTGAAGGCCTCGATCATTGGTTCGTTTCACGTGACGTCACGGAACCCGTGCTCCTACGAAATTTTGAAATTTATTTCGTTTTTCGTCGTTTGTTCCGGTGTCATATTTTGTTCTCCCATGAGATTCAATTATTCTTTTTGGATTACAGCTAATCTTTGCGAGTGCATGTGCTCGACCGTCGTGCCAAAAAACAAATCCTCGCGAATGCGCATGCTCAGTTGCCGTGCACTAGGGGACGGAGATGAGGTGCAAGGCATCACGGTAAAAAATTACAATTTTTGGCTGACGTAAGTGAAACAAACCAATCGCCCATGATAAAAGTATGACAAAAAAAACAAAACTTTTATGATCTTAATGACAATTCAAGTGACATTCATAACGATGATGAAATTTCAAGTGATATTCATGGCGATGACGACGATTCAACTGATATTCATAACAATGACGGGCGATTCAAGTGAAGTTCATAATAATGATGACAATTGAAGTAACATCCATAACCATTATGGTGGTTCAAGTAATATTCCTAACGATGATGACAACCACCTAGATATTCATCTTCTTTTTGTATTCCATTCTCAGTTGCCCACGTTTTCTCCAATCTCCTTCTACTATTATTCAGTTTACCTTTTTCTTGCATTTGTCAGTTTACTACCATGTAACATTTCTCCTCGTCTTCCACGTCTTATAATGAAAATGATAATGAAGATGATGTAGACGATGATGAATGTAGATGACCAGCATGACCATGATGATGAAGACCATGATGTCGATAGTGATAATGGATGATAATGTTCCAGCTTGTCCTTTTACCAGTTTGATTTGAGCGACACTAAGATACTGCCGCATTTTAAATGAGTAAATATTCATTTCAAATGTAATCGAATGACAATTATTGAAGTGACTGATGACACAGAACTGATGAATCGTCATGGTAATATCAGGTGTGTGAACTTAATGGTGATAATGATGGCTGTATCGATCCCAACATGACTTCATACGAACTAAGACTTCCAAGAAAACCTAGTTTGGTGAACAGACATACAGGCAAAAACATACCACAGAAATGTTGTGTGGACGGAAGAGTTACCGACATATCAGCCAAGGGGAATAACTCTATCTCCAGACACCAGGGCGTGTTTGACTTTCAGGCTTTGATAGATTTATGACATTTGCCACGTTGGAGGCCTGTAGGTGTGTAAACTAGAGCTGTTCAGTGCCAGGTACTTACAACATACTTAACATGCCACAGGTTGTAGTTATCTTACTTACGCAGGTAACAATTATGGAGTTATGTCCCAGGACTGCACACAGTAAATCTTCCCTCTCTCTCTCTCTCTTTCTCTCACTTTCTTTCTCTCGCCAACCCATACACACATGCACACTTTCTCACACACACACACACTCTTCCTCTCCTTCTCTCTCTCCCGCTCACTATCTTTCCCTCTCCCTCTCTCACGCATGCACACACATACACACACACAGGCAGTCATACACACCCACATCCATCCACCAAGAATCAAAGAAGGAGAGCCTGGCCTTAGAATCAACTGAGGAGAAAGCAACACTAACAAACGGGACAAGTTGTGAAAGATTACTATTTGACACTTTGTCCATAATTAAATACAGAACACAGAACCATCCACTGAACAAAAAAAGTTCTGTGGATTGTCCATATCTCGGGATCTTGAGTCGTAATTCATAGTGACCGATCTTCTCATCATGATTGTGGATTATTTGAATGCGAATCTCAACGCAGTCTAGTCCGAGCTACTCTTCCTACGTCCTCATCCACCCCGCGTGAAACACCCCAGATCTATGTCTACACCTGTACACAAGAAGTGCTGAATGTTACCTTTTCCCCCAGCCCTTTATTATGCCAGTTCTGTACCTGACAACTAATGCCGGCCTCATGATATCAGACCTCGTGACATAGGGGACAACGGCTATAATCAAGTTTCAAAGGGGTAATAAAGTGGGTTTGTCTCATAACATCATAATATCATTAAAAAAAAATTTTAATGCCGTCCAAAAATAAAATTACAGGATACTACTTGTCAGTTGTCAAAAATGTGGTCGAAGATAAAAAAAAATGTCCCATTGGCTAGCACCAAACAGAGGTAACCCATGTGTCTTGTTATAAACTACAAGCTCCAGTTTTGAGTTCCCTCCGAAAAGACCCGCAGAAAACGTTTCTCTATTTCTGACTGTTCCTTCTACCATCAGCCTCAAAACAGCCCTTTTGAGGGCTAAACAAACTGCCCTTTTCAGGGCTACAGAAGAAGGAGAAAGCAGCATGAACAACAAGTAGAGGCAAGTCAAAACAAGACACAGGAAGAAGAAAACCTTTCCATCCATAACAAAAACAACAACAAAAAGACGAACGAAAGCCCAAGGCCACGCCACTCTGTAAAGACAGATCTCCAACCATCCCTCGCAATATGCCGTGTCATCCAGAAACACAGACACTAGACAGAAGGCTGAATGAAAGAATGAAATGAATGAACGATCACTACATGTCAGTGTAACACTCCCCTACATTTATATTGTGACCAGCTTCCAATCCATTATCTTCACCTGCCGTGACGTCAAGCAACCAGGAAACTCAAGTCACCGTGCGTCATGCGAGTGTTTCAGAGATGTTGAAGACAGACAGCTATAGAAACAATCGGAATGGGTTCGCTTCCTCCTCTCCCTCCCCAGGCCCATGGACGGCTATCCCAAGGATTTGCAATGTTCTGTGGTATTTGCAAGCTTTGTTACCAGTAAGTAGAGTTAGTGCATCCATCTCACCAGACCAAAGAATGATTGGATAATAAATGGATGAACGAATGAGTGACAGGGGATGAAATATACTGCTTGAATGAATGAATGAATGAATTAATGAGGGACGAATGAACGAAGGGAATGAAAGAAAGGAATGAATGAATGAACGAAGAAAGGAAGGAAGGAAGGAAGGAACGATTGAATGAATAAAGGAAAGAAAGAATGAATCGAATGACGAATGAATGAATGAATGAATGAATGAATGAATGAATGAATGAATGAATGAATGAAAAGTCGAATTAACGAAGGGAAATAATGAATGATGCGTGAATGAAAGAATAAATGATGAATGAATGAATGGATGGATGACTGAATGAATGCATGAACGAATAGTTGAAAGAAGAAATGAATGAATGAACAAAGTATGTTTCTCCACGACAGCCCAGTATCCACAATGCTCTATAGCTACAACTCAGGCTACATTTCTCTAGACATCCAATGTCATTATATCTACAAAGAAACCTTTCATAATTCTCGCTGGGTGCGTACGCTATCAATGTACGTGATCTCTAGACAATCTCTGTAAACATTGCCAGAAAAATCGGTGAGGGGCAGGGGAGAAGGAATGCATGTGCAGTGGCTCGGGGACAATTGGGTAGATCGTTGCTCGCAATCTTGTGGGATGGAGAGAAAAGAGAGAGAGAGAGAGAGAGAGCCAATAGGCAGCACAGAGATGGATAAAAGAAAAGGGAGAGACATGCATGCTTGAATGTTTGTGTTTGGCGACGGAGGGTACGAGTTGGAAATTGGTAAGATGAAGACATCGGTAGGTGTACAGAATGACTTCACTGTGAGTTTTCCCACGAACAGGGGCCGAGATTCAAAGAAAGGGATGTATTTGCCTCAACAGACGGTTAATAGTTGTGAAATGGGATACTCACAGATTTCTGGACATCGTTACCGATAAATTACCGACTACCAGCGCTCTCAAAAGAACTTAAAATTCAGTTTTTCCTAGGAAATAGACGTATGCTTCTCTGTTCACTCACACATTCAGCCCGACTACCCCTTCCCTCATTCCACTTGCTCTTTCATTCATTCACTTTCACATTCACCACCGTCCTTTCCCAGTTCGCTCTTTCCTTCGTCTACAAGTGATACCGCAGCCCCCAAACGCAACAAAACAGAAACTTGTTCATGAAATGCATCGCGAGCAGCAAGAAAGAAGCCAGGCGGTAAATCTGTCACTCTGGCATGGAGGAAAAAAAAGTCATTCACTGTCAGGAATCTAAATCATGGGCGGTGGGAGGGGGGGGGGCAAAAAAAAAGGGGGGGGTAATGCAGTTAAACAAGACAAGGAAACACTGTGATGTCTTTGTAGTTCCTGTCGACACAATAAAGACTGAGTATTCTCCTCGTTCTTTTTCCGACAAGTGTGTGGGACGTCGCCTTTTTTTAATGTAATAATGATGTCAAGTAGCTGGAAGACGGGTGACCTCAGTCTGGTAATGCATGGAATTCTACCACGCAATGTGAGCTGGAATGTCAAGCTTGTCGCAAAACTTCAGCTGAGTATCGCTCTGAGCCCGGTGCCATTTGCCTGACTTTATCAATGATGATACAATATTTTACCAGAGAAATAAGAAAACAAGTTAATAGATATGAGTGTAACTGAATCTGATACATCAAACATTGACGCCATAGATTTGCCTGCTACATGTACATTCACTGATACATCAAACATTGACGCCATAGATTTGCCTGCTACATGTACATTCACTGATACATCAAACATTGACGCCATAGATTTGCCTGCTACATGTACATTCACTGATACATCAAACATTGACGCCATAGATTTGCCTGCTACATGTACATTCACTGATACATGTACAACGAAGACAAACGACAGACAGAAAATGCTGAACTGCGTGAAAGAAAGTGGAAATATAAGAAAAAGTGAAGGCGAGAAATCTCCTGGTTTTTGTCAATTTTATCCGGCGTTCCGTTGAAGCGGAAATCTAATGAGAAAGGCTTAGTCTTAAAACGGATCAAATTTTTCCCCAGCACGTCTCTCTGCCTATCTGTTCTCTCCCATACATAGTTGCTGACATTCCCAAACAAAACAGCCAAATTTGTATGGGCACTGTCTGACCCCCACCCCCCCCCACCCCCCTGTCTGTGCCCTGCACTTTTCTCAATCTCAGACTTAAAGTCTCAGGAGAGCCTGTCAAATCCAATTCGTTGTACACCTTGGACTTCCTGACATTTCGGAAAATTTCATGTTGCCATAATGGGCCATCATACATTTTTTTTCTTCAGACTTATTGCAAGTTTGTTTTTTTCGGAGGGGTGGGGTGGGGGGGGGGGAGGGGTGGGGGGTTTCTTGGGCTACTGCCAGCCGAGCCATGCACCAAATAGATTGTGTGTGTGTGTGAGAGGATGAAATAACAGATGAAAAAGAAAACAACAAGAAGAAGAAGAAGAAGAGAAAAGAAAGGGAAAAAACCCACAAGGGGAAGCCACAATGAAATAATCTGCTTTGAAATGGGCGTCGTCTCCTCTATCAAAGTTGAAAATCTCTGGTTCACAAATAGAGCACAGCTGATGTCACAAAGAGAAATCCGTCCAATGTTGACGTAGTCTGGAAAAAGCCTGTACCGTATACGTCAAAAGTAGAATTTTTCGGGGGACGCAGAGAACATGGTGCTGAGCTCTGTTTTGCTCTTTGTTCTAGTTTGATTTTGCGATGATCAAAAGAAAATATTAGTCGTATTCAGATTATTATTATAACCCAGATACAAAGATTGAACACATTTCACTGATGTAAAAATGTGAATTTGTCGCAAATTGGCGCCTGCGGGCTTCTTGCGAACCAGGACAGGATATCACATTGTGTCAGAAACTCTAAAGTATACGACTGCATTTATCAAAACAGTGCTGAGAAAGAGAAGTTTGGGGTAACTTGAAACTGTGGCGCGCCAGGGGAGGTGAGAACCTTTGACAAGGGAGAGATAACTTGACGGCCGAGTTAGGTAAAAAACACAAAAACTTGACGCTGGAAGAGTAGACGAAAATAATGAGAATTGGATGTCAGTTGTATAGTTTGTTTAGAATCCAGGATTTTCTCCGTCTTTTTGCTTAGTTCTCATAGACATGCCAGAATTTATTACAGTAAGTATTTCTGGGTTCACAGGTTTCCTTCTGATAGTGACACCGTTACTGCAGTTTCTCCAAACCACATCTTTATATCATTACCCACCAGAAAAACCGGCATGTATCAAACTTTCCACTTTTTCAATAGAAACAAGAAACTGTTTTACTAGCTGTTGTGTGTGTCGTACAGAGAACAACTATTCATTCCAGACTGACTCCTAAAAATGGGCTGCTATCGTTTTGTAACCCAGCTAGTCAGATCGGGGAAGTCTAGGCGCCTAATGTGACGTACAAAACTATAACATCAGATTTTCTAATTTTGGAATACTTGACATACGGCGTCCCCCCTGGACAGCCACGAGATAATTATTGTCTACTGACATGGAGTGTATAATAGCTTCACTGTTGTTCTGGTTTTTATTTTTATTTTACATTGTTTTGAGGGCATCATTGCTGTTCTGCCAAAACCGTTATGACAACACAAAAACACTGACTACCATTGCGACTATCCTCACTTTTATTTGTGACCAATTCTGCAGCAAATTTAATACTACCATTCTTTTCATTGTTACCCGTACTTATACTACATCAGTGCTGAAGTCATGCAGTCATCGCCAGCCTACCAAACCATTGCATCAGTCGCTTATACAGTCATTTGCAGTTAGCGAAACTATCAAAACATCAAATATTATTATGTGCATGTGAGTGAGTGAGTGAATGAGTGAGTGAGTGAGTGAGAATGAATACGTGTATGAGTGAGTGCGTGAGTGAGAGGGACAGTGCTTAAGTGAATGAAAGAGCGTGTGAGTGGAATGTGCTTGCAGCATACAAGGCCACGAATTGTGAAGGACAAAAATGACAATCTAAATTGTGTTACAGCACAAAACACTCCCACGACATTCCATTTCGACTGCCTGACTACAGAAGGTTTTCATGTTCCCGACTTTGTTGGCCCCCTTCTTCTCATTTCATTCCGCTCCCACTTTTGAAAAAAAAAAAGAAAGAAAAAAGAAAATGTAGGCTGCTGTAATTTGTTGCTGTAATTCATTTCTGACAACTTCCTGACACAGCAATAACATTACAATAATGATCTAATCTGCATCTTCAACAGGAACGGCAGTACCTCCACTACTGTACAAATCACACACCGCTACATCATACACGGCGAGCCGCGACCACAACCGCTACACTAATTATTGCTGTAACCTCTTGGACTGCAACCGTTACTGATGTCACTGTGACCATTACCATTGTCAGCGCTGCCCACATGATCACAGGCTTAGTCTGTCAGACATCTCCGCCGTTGTCACATAATTTAGTGTTTACATAAGGAATCTATTGATTTATGATGGTCCACGTTATGTATAGTCCCTGGGTTATCAAGGACAGTGATCACTGTGTCCGTGTGCCCATTTGTATGGTGGCGTAGAAAGTGGAAATCATGATGGTTAAAGTAAATCTGAATGCTACAGAAACTACAGTTCTCAATACTTGTTTGACAAAGCCTCTGAAGAAAACGTTATAATGGGCCAAAAAGGTGAAAATTAATGTCTCAGCTTCGGATTAATCTAGACATGACGTGAACTTTTAGTGTTGTTACTAGATCAAAATGCTCTGTATCACGCATGAAAGAAGGGTTTTGTCTGTCGTATCATTTTTATGGCATAACCTACAGCAGTGATGCCTGAATCGTGGCTTTTCAAAACTCTATCAACAGATTCTGATGTCTGACGCTCAGTCTGGGGGAATAATAGAATCACAATGTAAAACACTTTAACTCGTATACTCCGAGCTTACGTAACAGCATACGTTTCTTGAACATTTACATCCTGTGATATGGGTATCTAACTGTACTGGACCAAACTAGCATGAGAACCGTTGTTACCATGAACGTAATCTTTCTTCTGATTAAAAAACCCAGTGTTATCCGAGATTGCATTTAGTTATGTTTGGCGAAGAAGGAATACTTTATCACTTCCCATGGCACGTACTGAATTTGTAACCAAAATTAAAACAGAATGTGCATGAAGAATTCAGTAACATGATGACGCCATGCTCACGGCGGTCACGCCCACATATGAGCTCACATTTTTTGTCTTGTGTGAGCTCTGCAGAACTCATTTTATTTAGAATAAAATGATACTCTTCACTTATGTTCACTGGCTTACTTAGAAAAACATGTACAAAGATTTCCTTGACATGTATTTAAAATTAAAATACAAAAACAACAACAACAAAAAAACCTCTGATACATGAAATAACTTTCCCTAATCCCATGGCGCCTGTCCTTATTTCTATGATTATTATCTTAAAGTCGCAAAAAGTAAATAAATTACGTCAGTAACATTTACCAATCATTTTCGCATTTCAAAACCCATGGCAATTAATTCTCCGCCCTAGGCCAACATGTCTTCCCTTCTAAATTCTTACAAAATCCCTAAAGGTTGAATCAAAGAGACTTTGATTGTTGTTTAAGTATACTGTCACGGACAGCTTTCCGCCCTGAGAATTGTGGATTATTTAGTGCAGCGTCCTGTCCAAAAAAAAACAACAACAACCCAAGAAGGATATAATCTTTCTCAGGCACATACATAAAAAAAAAAACAAGACCTGCAATTTGCCGTATCCACTTAGGGAAGCAAAAATGCGAAATAACACCGGTGGCGAAGACAACAAAAACAAAACGTTGCTCTAGCAATTCAGTGCGATAATTCTCGGCCTTTTTAGTATCACGTTCCCGGAAATGCGGGCTGCGAAAAACAAAGCACATACAAAAATTTGTCTTCTCGTGATGAAATAAGGGCGGCAGATTACACGTCGCCCTATTCTCCTCCCACATAATCCATTCATCTTCCGTGCCCTCTCGTAATGAAAGGATTCTCGCCAAAGGTTGGAAAAGACAAAGTGAGGGGTACAGACGGTGTGAGGCAATGAGCTGTCAACAGCGAGAGATGTCAGAATTGCAGGGACGCAGGAGACCATACATCATTGACTGACAGTGGCGCGAGGGGGCAACTCTGCCCCGAGACAAACACAACAATTTCTCAGTCTACAACACCATCATTTATCTCCTCCCATCATGGACCTCGGATCTATCCAGTCCCAGGCTGTAAGAAATAAGACACACTACAGAAGAGTTATTCTGGTTTCACTGACAGGAATGAAGGAGTAAATGCGCGGTTTCACCCTGAGAAATGACATTGAGCTTGACCCTGTCAGTGAGAAGGTTAATGATATAGAGTACATATATATTTCTCCTGATTCAATCGCCCATTCCCCTCCCCTTCTCTTATATTGTGTAGACAGTTTAACTATGCAAGATACACTTTTTACAAGGCTGTTGTTATAAGTACGTACGCACCCCAAGCGTTTTGCGTATGCGTACACATATCCCTAACTTCTTCCTTATCCCCAACCCTAAATCTTATCGAATCTCTCCCCTCTATCCTTTCAACCAAAATTACCGGAGGAAAACAAAAAGAACCTCTGAAAAAAACAGTTAATTAACGGCTGTTGTTAGAAGTATTTCGGGAGGAGCTCTCTAGCTCTGGAGGCTTTAAAATACGTGCCACTAGCGCAATAAAAAGAACAACACAACACCTTGGGGGACATACGTACTTGTAACAACATTCATCGTTTCTTGCCACAGAGATACTCATCACTGCTTTCCAGACTAAAACACATTAATGTCACTGCTAGTGAAGCGCAACACATCCCCCCCCCCCCCCTAGTTTAAACTTTGCTCTCAGCACAGACTCCTCACCCCAGACTCCCTACGTCACAGCCCATTAGATCTCTGGCAGGGGCACCCTCGTGAATTCCTCCAGTCTCAGACAGTCAACGAGGAACGAGTTGTAATTAATTACATTACTGAAATATTCCAATGCAAAAAAAATCGCCTAACCTACTTTTGGATCCCAACAAAACGCGGAAGGATAATGTAATTATAATTATTGTTTAATTCATACATTTTGAGAAAGCTTTGAACAGTACAAAGTGAAATCAAGTTTGGCCACCGATCCGCTCTTGAAATTAAAGAAAAAATAGATTCAACTTTTTTGGGGGAGGGGGGGGGGGGGTTGTTTCCTTGAACAGATTTCTTTCTTTGTACACAAGTTACTATCGCCCTTTCTGGCTGTGACAACGGTGTATTGGTTATTGTGCCAGTCTGAGATGTCAGTGTCAACAAAAGCATGCAGAAAATTGTTGGGTGACTGACCGATCGCTGACAAGCACGGAAATTTATTGAAAACTAGATCTATATCTTTTCTTAATGACCACTTGGAAGAGCTACACAATAAATTACAGATAACAATCCACATCTGTAAATTTTCATAATGTTATCGATGCCTGTCGCACTGGGTATGTTTGTGTCTGTAGGCCGGTAATGTTTACAAAACAATGTGTGTCCACCAACTGTTTGGAAGGTTAAATTTTGACCTTTCTTAATTTTGGACGTTTCCTATCTTGAACCGACAGCTCCCCCCCCCCCCACCCCTCCTTTTTTGCCCCTAAGTTGGACTGCACTGAATTTTAAACTAATTTAGAAGGAAAGTTTAACCAGCCCACGTTACTTTGACCGACTTTCCAGCCCAACAAAAGAGAAACGAAAGAAAAAAAGAGTTTACACACTTTATATGAGGTTTGAGTGCACGCAGCAGCGCCGTTGCAATCTGTTCCTGCAAAAGGAAAAATAAAACCTATAATCGATGGTCAGTGTCAAACAATTCTCCTTCTTCAGGTCTCGGAAGGAAGAAACAATGCGATCTAACACGAGCATTTAAATTAAATTTGTTCGAAGAAGCACTTGAACGGACATGGTGAGTTTATCAGTGTCTCTGTCCAATGGATTTTCGATGTCTTGTAAAGAACAAAGGTCACTGACTCGCACTTCAGTGCTCTCTAAACACGTGAATGACGCGATCATGCCATGGTGAAGACACATCTGACACAACAAACCTGCAGGACTGTGCGATGTTGAGCAGTCAAGCCCCCCCCCCCGCCCCCGCACCGCCCCCTCTCCCGGCCACATAACACACATCTAATACACACACACAAAAACACGAAATCAGCAAAATACCACACGCCCCAACAAACAAATAAATAACACATGCACTTCATCTGTCAGTGAGTCAATTCATTAACGATTGATTGTTTGTTCAATTACCTGTGACGTGTAACATGAGCAACGTGAGCAGCCGTGGAAATAACACTGAAACTACTTCAGGATTTGTTGAAATCATGCATTAGAAATACAGTGAAATGAATTATTCTGAATTGTTCATTGTCCAATCTCACCTTGGCCCACCTAACGCATCAGTCAGCCAAAGTCTGGGCACTACATACGGGCGTAAATCTATCTATTCTGTTTACTCCAACAAAACGAACTTTTAAAACTGCAAGAAAAAATGTGTACATTATAATTATAATTCGGAAAAATTGCAACATTTCCAGCGAACTTTTGTATTCTGTTGTGCCACCTTTGCATAGGGAAAATAGTTCATATAAAATATATACATTTGATAATAAATTCGTATATTATATATAATAAAATTAGATCTATGTATAATAAAGTGCAATTTCAGTGCTGCCAACATTAAAAAAAAAAAAAATCTTTTTCACAATACAATGACTAAAATGTTATTGGAGGACAGTGGAGACAGGCCAGGAAATCGAGAACTGACCATCTGATATTATTACCAGGTCAAACGAATCATTCAAAATTTGCCGGCTGTTGTAAGAGAACACCGTCCAATTACAAAGTCGAACAGAGGACATACGAAGTTGTCTTCTTCACTGCTCATAGAAAGCTTACTAATACTATGTAAAATAGTCTGGTCCCCTAACAACAACCCCCAAACATGCCAGTTTGGACTAAAATTGTTTTCACCAAATTGAAAAATATTCAAGTGTTTGAACAATTTCACAAAGGCATCAAATTTTGCATGGTATCGCCTATCTTCAGGCCCCTGGCACATCCTGTATATATATGCATATATAATATATAAAGTTAAAAATACTGAAATTTCACGAAAAAACACAAGTGCTCAAGTATCTCAAAGACACTGACTGAGGTTATTATTCTATTTTGAATTTAACATCACGGTAAGCTGTGACAAAGGCGTGGAATGTCTCCGTGCTCAAGTGTTATTTTGTCCACAAGTTTTTCCCCCACCTACCTCGTGCAACAACAAGTGATAAAGTAATTTTTATTGCAATGAAATATTAATAGCAAAGTGTGTGAAGTTGATAAATTCTAATTTACAATTGGTAAAAAATATTCATATCCCGTATGACTGTGGTAATGTTGTTCTCTTCAGCGTGTGACGTCAACGCTCAGTGCAGAAACAAAACAGACATTCAGCCTTTCTCATACACATCCACACTTTACGAACTTAAACCTCTATGTTATCGTTGGAACCAGAGTCTCTGGATTTGAGCAAGGACGTTAAAATTGCAGCTTGATTTCCTTGACCTTCGCTCGGTCTCCGCCCATGATTGACGAAATCTAGGTCATTGTCAAGGTCATGGCCTTCGGAGTTCAAAACTCGGTTCTCCTTGGTGTCCATGTCTAGCAGACACGAGTATTTCACATTGGCCGAGTCTTTACTGCCCGAGCGAGTGGAGTGGTCGCTGCAACTTCTGTACAATCTCTGCTGTAAATACGGCGAATCCTCGGGTGAGGGGACATCTTGTTTGTTTTCACTGACGTCTGAAGATTTTGCGCGTCTTAATAACGTGAAGGCGCGGCGTCCCGGGCTGTAATTCGGCTGAGCTGGATCCCCATTTTGCGGATGTTTAGACTGTTCTTGTGGCCCAGATTTGTCTGCACTCTCCGCCCCTGGCAAAGAATCCACCGAAATTAGGTCAGTCTCCTTCAAGTTTTCAATATCTGACACAACAATGAAATCGACAGATTTCTCGCCCGGCTCCTCTTCAACACTCGTGTCCAGTTTAAAACTCTCGAAAGCTTTCACGATTTCGTTTTCCATGCTGTCCGCCAGACTGACGGAACTGGGCACGCGGAAGAAATCGCTGCTGGTAAGACTAGCCTTACGTGACGTATCTTTCGCATCAGTTGTATCCTCAACAGTTGCGTTGGTCTTGCTCACGAGTTTACTCTCGCCAGGTTTGTAGGAGTAACCTGTGTTGACGAAACCGTCTCGAAGGGGAAAAGTATTCATGTTGTGAATATTGTTTTCTGTCCTTTGAGCGTCAACGATTCTGTTGATATCGTGCTCGGTATGGAATCGAACATACCCATCCTCTATAATCAGAAGAGAGTTTGGTCTCGATTCCGACGCTGGTTGCACGTCGACTACTGGAATGGCGTCAGTTGGTTCGTTCAGGAACAGTTTCTTGGTGCTGCCAGCCGTTAAACTCCCACCGTTCTCGTTATGCAGAGCTATAGCTTGAGTATCCTGCTCAAAGTCATCCCAGCCCCCGGGGCCATTGGATTTGTTGATGGAAGATCCGCAACACAAGATCTCCGAGCACGGCGCGCACAAGATACCACAGGAACTTTTATTCTCGGACTTGATATACCTGAAGGGCTGAGAAGCCACGTAGCTCATGGTTAGGCTCATGAGGAATTCGATCAGCCTGAGGACAGTATGGTACAACCACCATGGCCACGGTTTGGGTCGGTCTCTGGTGAACGTGTAGTAAACACCAACAATGGCGTAAATCTCTAACCCGATAGTCACCAGGCCGCAGATGGCGGTGAAAAAAGTGACCTTAATCGCTGCTGACAGGGTGAATTTACTGGTGACTTTTTTATGAGCCGAATAAGCTCTTGGTGGAGTCGTGTAAGCGATTGCTTTTTGACGTTTCAGTGCGTGAGAATAAAGTTTACGGAAAATGTAGGCGTAGCTGAAAAACAGGAAAAGTCCCCACAGAATGAAATAGACTTGACAGACAAACAGCATGACTTGCGTCCCAGCGTAAAACCCAATCAGGACGTCCGTGGCCACGGAGATGAGAAAATGGACGACGATGATGAAAATCAGAACCTGTGAATGGAGGAGAGAAAAAAAAAGTCATTCAAGAATCATACGTATCTGGATGAGTATTTCCAAGCAAGTGTTTCAGAATTGTGTGACATTTCTGTTCAAGTGCGACGCTAAAATGGTGCGGTGGGCTGAATTATGAACCAGTTCAAATTAACGAATGCCCCACCCACAAGATCATCACCTTTGTCGTCTCCGCTGTAACAACAGTTTTATGTTCCTTAGTACTTTGTACTGATGGATGTTATAATGTCAGTGGGTATGCGTAGATTTCACAAATAAAGGAGCATTTTCCGTTTTTCCCTTTCTTTTGGTTTTGCCTTTTTCTGCATGTAACATTATCCAGATGGCGGTTTGTAACATTTTGACGCCATTTTCCGTTTAATAAAAAAAGCGGAGCGGAACGGATGCTGTGGACACGACCACTGATGATCTCGCCTGACGTCACACAAAACAAAACAAAACAAGAGAAAAACAATTTTTGCGCAGTTGTACGTGTTGTAATCGAGGTCAATGGCCAATTTCCTGATGACTTCCCACACTTGATTGATGTGACGCTTCGTTCTAGAAACATCGCCAACTTTGTCTTTTAGCGTGACATATTGTAATGTGTCCAGCACCGAACTCTCTTAAAGTACCCTGACAAAACAAAATGCATCACAGTGCCAGCTTTTCACATAAAGGTTAACCAAAAACTGCACAGACATTTAAATTTACACTTAAACAATAAGACCTTCGACAGTTCGGCAAGGACTTGGCTCGGTGCATTTATGGAATGGTGCAATAATTTAAATTGATTATGTTTTATTCCTTTCTAAAAACGTTCCTCTTGGGTGACGTAACTGTCGTTACCGACGAGAAAAAAATGGCGTTTTTATAGTACACAGAATGACAGGACAATGCAATTAACCTTAGGAGCATCTTTGTTCTATTTTATCATAACCTTTAAAAACCTCGAGGTCTAAATCTACTGAAACATTTCATATGTTATACATAGTAGTGTCTTCGTTTGTCTACCTAAACATCTGATCTATTTCTGTCGTCTTTGCTCTACACCCCCCCCCCACTCCCCCTTTTCGATCAAGCTGTCTCCTGGGTCTGTCCTGAGACTAAGATGCATGTTTGCTACGCTCACGTGGTTCCTCCTGCGTCTTGCAGGAGCTGGTCCAGCGACTAAGCCCAGTCGTGACACCCTGCAACAACAACGTCAACTTTTTTTCATGTTATAATTCCGTACGTTGTTGTGTTGATGCAGGCCAGAACTTTGTCAGAGACACACTTCAATCAACATGGCTTTGTTTTTAACATTTCTTTTTTTCTCTTCTTAATTTTAAATTTGCTGTGGGTCACAGTGAACAAAAGAATGTCCCTTTGGTACATTAAGAGAGCGATCGATCACATCTCGTAGAAGCTACCTTTTCTTTGATCTTCAACTTTATATTTCAGTCAAGACAATTCACGTGGTGCAAATCAAACAAAACAGTCCATCAAATTATCTTGAAAAGGAGCAATTTGGACAGAACCCAACGCAACACGATGTATTTTTGATGACTTGGGGGTGGTGGGCGGGGGGAAGGGGGGGGGATTCTAAACTTATGACACTACAGTCAAACAATGTCCTTACACTGCATATAAAATGTTGCAGTCTTTCAGCTGAGGCTGTTACCTTTTGACAAAATAGAAATTTCCAGTGATTT
The DNA here is from genome assembly GCA_963931925.1 of Onchidella celtica. Lineage (NCBI taxonomy): Eukaryota > Metazoa > Mollusca > Gastropoda > Systellommatophora > Onchidiidae > Onchidella > Onchidella celtica. The sequence goes on from OZ007572.1 coordinate 62,830,495, forward strand.
GTTTAGAGAACAAAATTTATCAACAACTTTTGTGCTCAGTCCACGTCATCAAAGAAAGCGTCTCCAGCCGTCATTTCATGTCCAGTAATTTCGTGACCACCCACTTCAGAGGGACCTCCTTAATACTACAGTCTATGTATTTATCTATTTATTTATTTTATACCTTTCCCATCCGCACCCATCAAAGAAAGAATAACGGAAGAGACTTAATAATAATATTGACATCGCTTGACGACGAGGAAGTTAAAACATTCTCCGGATAAAAACGTTGAGCCATATATTACGTACATTATCTTGAGCTTCAGCTCAACAACCCAAACTTCGTGCAATGGGCAGCTATTGATGGTAAAACCATTCTCACTGATATCAAATTGTTATACTGGAAAAGATTAACCTTAATTAAGTGGCAAGTGCACATAACATTTTCGAGCACTAAGACCCTGGTAATGCCCCTTGTTCAAGACCTTGAGAATACAAATTTGAGAATCTAAAGTCACACTCATTTAAAAAGCATTTTCTCTCTCTCTCTCTGTGACTCAGTCCAGACGTTTCTTGTTACCCATTACCCGACTTTGAGCGGAAGGGTGCAGAAAATAGAAAGCCCAAGACCAAATTAACTAATTGGGGCGTCGACTTGAACAATGTCTTGGTATACTGAATGACTTGGCTGTCAGAAAAATGTACTCCCATCGTTCTGATGTTTTCTCTCCCCATTGCCACCAGCAATACACTGCCAAAAAACTTTCCAAGGGAAACCTTTCTGTGAGCACGCTAGATGCAGACACGCAATTACAGTCCAAAGTCGATCAGTTCACTTTGAAATGTCAGCCGTCGTTTTATTTTCCCCCCACAAAGACTCTTTTCTTTAAATTGCAGGAATTCAAAAGTTAGAGCTTAGCACCGATGTCTTAGTATGTTCTGTCATGAAGTTATGTGCAATGGCATTCAAGTCAATGGGAGTATCTGAGAAAGGGGAAGGGAAAGAGACTACGTATGTGATGGCAAAGAGAAGGAAATGTATTATGTACATCTTTAACTCAGTTGGGCCTTTCCGTATTATGACAGGCCATCCAGCATATCTTGTGATATGTGGAGTAGGTTTTCCTTCTGGAATTCAAAATTATGAATATCCCCCCCCCCCCCCCCCCCCCAAATCACGCTTGACCATCACCTGCCTTTCATAGTGAAATTGTTTAACAGCAAAGAATTTAATATCGTTCGATCAGATTTCTTGAGGCAAATAATTATAAAGCAACTCTGCCACCCACCCCCCCCCCCCATTCCCTAAAGACAGACTTTATTTATATTTTCGCTTAAAAGGTCTACTGGTCTAGATACTCTGCAGGCTAAAATGATGGTAACATGAGGATACACAATGACATAAGAGAGATTACCTGTACTTTCTGTACTGAGGGTGAGACCAGCCTCATGTTGGTAGCTTTGAGCAGCGCATACAACAAGATACTGAAGGCAGATGTCAGGCATGGGAAGGCGATGCTGTACAGGAAATAGTCCAAACTGATATGGTAAGTTCCCTCAGAGTTGTATCCGTCATACAAGAGATAGAACGATCTAGTGCCACACAGGACCAACATTAAACTGCTGAGGGACAGGAAATATCCCTTGGACAAGAGGCGTTGTATACGCCACAATCTAATGATGCTGAGGAGTGTGTACAGTGCTAGAAGACCAAAGAGAATCCCAAAGGTATAAATGTGAATCTCCCATGCGTAACTCCACTTGGCCTTGGCCAACTCCCACACAGGTCCCGGTTCTGGAGATGGGAAAAATGAATCTGTAGTCTCGGGTTCCGGCTCAGTCTCGGGTTCTGGCTGGGGTTCAGGGACGGAATTGGCGTTACCCTCGCCAGTAGTCTCGGGATCTGCCACCAGGCCGGGATTTCCCGACTCAGGTTCTGCAGCGGGCACTTCGGGGCTCGACTCGGTCTCGGGTAGGGTTTTCCCGTCAATGGAATCATTGGAGGAATTATTGCTATTGTCCCCCATGCTGGTAGGTGACAAGACAGAACCCATGCTAGGCCCAGATGGTGTTGTAACGTCCTGAACTGGGTCACCATGTTTACTAGCGCCAAATGGAGTGGTTATCATTGTCTTGCTCCCTGAAACATCACCAGAAAGTTTAGTAGCAGAAACGGAGTCCGACTTTATCGACCATTTGGGGGTTCCTTGGTCAGTGGATTTCGCTGACGAAGATTGACCGATGGTATCTTCTGTGTTGTGTGTCCCCGCTGTGTTTACTGGATGCGTGATGGTTGGAGTTGTTCTGTCACCTGATGACTGCATGTCAGCTGAGTCTGTCTTTGTTTGTAACTGGGTCACTGTGTCATATCTGTTTCCGTCATGAGCAGATTTGGTTGAAGCCACGCTCACGGGCAGTGAGGGAGTGATCAGTGGATCATTGCTCACGTCTTTCGCGCCGCTAACTGGGTCACTAGTGATTTCATTACCCCCGGGGTCAGAGACAGTTCCTGGAGCTGTCCGTGTCTCGCCTGCTGTGTAATTGAGGTCTGTAATTGACTGACCCCCCGCGGTTTCCACATCTCCACCTACTGTACTATTTAAGCCCGTCACGCTACTATAGTTAGAACGTTCACTCAGTTCATTGTCGTTCACACTGACACTCACGTTCATCTGACCTCGGGTATTCATTCCCGTGGGACCCGCCAGGCTCCCATTCCCATCACTGTTGTCGTCGTCACTGAGTGCGTCAAAAGACAATATAGTGATGTTGTTGTTCCCAGCGTAATGCGCCAGATTGCTGTCAGGATTTGGAGAGACAACTGTTTTTGTATGGTTGCCAGCGACTTCATTTTCACTGCTTCGTCGAACCCGATTACTGAGCCCCACAAGGGTCTCAGACCGCTGGAATAAGTTGGTAAAGCTGGCTAGCATATGTAATATATTCTCTAGAAATCTCCGTGGAATGTTGGATTTGTTTCTTTCACTTTCTGATTCCAAAGTGTGTTCACCCTTTGGTACATGACCATCAACAGAAACGGTCATTTCTTGCACCGATTTCATCTCTGGCCTCCCCGTTTCTCTCATTCCTGATGCGTTATCTCCTGGGGTCACAGAGTCCAGCTCACTCACCTTGTTATACATATGCCTTTTACCTGCGTCTGAAGATCTCAATCCAGCAGTCTCGTACTCGTGGAAAGCTGGCTGTGTGAAAGGATTTGATGAATGGGGAGCCGAAAAGGTTTCTCCCTGGTTTTTCAGATATGATTTTTCTCTGGTATTCAGTAAATTGTTTCTATTCAAAGGGAACTGGCGGAGATTTTGCTGGCTATTTTGTTTCTTTGTCTCGCTGTTCACTGAGGTTATTCCAGCAATTGTTAATCTTGGAGAACGATCCTTGATATTGTCACTGGTTGTCATCGAATTTGACAAAGCGTAAGGCTCGTTGCCATGGGAACCATCTGAAAGTGATTGAATGTCTCTCGTTATAATTGTCCCAGCGAGTGGCCATCCTTGTCTCCGTTCTGAAGTGTTCCAAATGAATGAGGGCGTTACCCTCGAGAGATGTCCACCCTGCTGGATCTGATTGAGCTGTGGCCTGGACGCCCAAGCTGAACAAAAGAGCCACGCTGAAGTGCAAACCAAAGCACAAAAGATGAATCTCTCCATGGCTATACAGGTTTACAGGACCGACATGTAGTGATTAGTCTCCTTCAGCGTTTTGTAACATTGAGGCCACACAGTTTAGGAACAATCTGAAACAGTCTGTCACTAGCAGATGTCTTGGTTACGTACATGCCAGACAATTGTTATTTAATTCCCAAGAGTAGTCCAAACCACGAGTGGGTACTTATGTTTCTTTGTTCCTGATGTTGTTTTGGTCTTCCTTTGTTTTGCTGACGTCACTCAGGTCAAGGAAATGCAAATTGTTGAGCTCGTGTCTAGCTTCGTATTAGCAAGAGATGTCTTAAGATTTCTTTTTGCGTAGGCAAATCCTTACCAGGCCAAAGAGATAAACAGTGGCTCCGTGCACTGTAATTCAACTATGTAATAATACCTATTTCTCTTTGGCAACTTCCAACAAATGAAAAACTATGCTCGGAAAAATCTTGAGACTTCAGTCTACATCATTCAGTCACAACTACTTAGTTTTGTCATTGGCTGGTTTTCTGTCCCCGAGGCGATGACACACTGGTGTAATCTTCCCTTGTCCTGATCACACATGAAATAAACCGCTCAGAGAAATCCTAACCGATTCGTTTGGGTTATTCTGTTCTGTTTGTAGAGCTGTTTGTCCAGACCGGATACAATACACACGCTACAGTAGACTCAATAAATTATCCTTACTTCCTGCACAAAGTCACGATACAGAACGGATTAGCCAGTATCCACGTTCATCATGATTGTTCCACTGCGTAGGTTGAATTGAGTCCTGGTGTGTAAACATGTGATGACACAAGCGTAGTTTGTCTATACCTGAAAGTTCACTCTAGACAACACTGGGTATTATGAAAGTAATCAACACCAGTTTCTTCAGATTCAATGAAATATTCACTTTCCTTAACTACTTTTCGGTTGCCCGAAATGAAATTCTCCGTCTAACACTTGCTCCAGAATGTGGTCGTTACATAACGAGATTTGCCAATGTTTTGTTTACACAGTAAAGTATTTGGTATGGTGTCCAGGCGCTGCTATGAAATGGACATAATTTATCGTCACACTCAAATACCTTTATTCACATTCCAGAATAGTGTGGCTAGCACGTCGTCTACAGGTGTGCGTGTATATACCAACAATCCACGGTTGATAGAGATGCCAGTCTCTCTTGTGATAGCCACTGGCGTAAGTCTGCATGCAGCATACCGGTACATGTGTCTGGTCTAATCCTGCCCACTTCCAGCTGACACGTCTTTGAAACGGTACAGTGCACTTGGCACCCACCTATGGTCTTGACATCAGGACCGTCAGGAATTATCAGCCTGTAATGAATGAGTAATTCATCCCGGCGTCGGGTGCTGTCCAGCCGTTGTTGCCCTCGCCTGGTCTGCGGTAGGCGGATGACCAACCTGTGTCAGAACGAGAAAGGTTGAAAATGGTAAATCTTCAATCAAAATCTTACAACGTGGGTTTGTTTACAGCGCGAGCACGGTGGTGAGGGCAGAACTAACTGTGGGGATATTGGATTGGGAAGGGGGAGGCGGGTGCGGTTCAGAATAGCAAGGGATGGATGGGTGGTGAAGGCTGGCAAATTAGATCAGAGAACGGGGTCATTAGGCCAAAACACCTTGGTGAAAAATGAGCCAGGGGAAATGCTGAAGGTGAGTCAAGTGGGAACATAAACAGGCATGGAGTTAGTTATAATGGGGGTGGGGTGAGGGTGGATGTGGGGCCAAATACAAGCACGAATGAGGATTGGGGGGCGGGGCAGACAGACAGCGGCAGAAAGAGGCAAACAGACAGACAAGGAAAGAAAGACAGACCGACAGAGAAAGAAAGGGAGAGAAAGAGAGACAGAGAAAGTGAGACAGACAGACAGAAGGAGAGGGAGAGAGAGAGGAAACGCATACATGAAAGGGGTGCAAGGAAAAAAAAAAGCTTACGGAAACATCAGAAAGGGAAAAATATGGGAGAGAAAGATGGGATGGTGGGAGGTGACAAGAATAGAAAGAGTGAAACAGGAAAAAGTGGGAAATGTTGATGACGGAAACGATCCAGGAAGCTTGAAACAAAGCCCAGACAAAGATGAATACATTCTGTAATGTAATACAGGATACGGAAACATAACAAAGCATTTCCTCCTACAACTTTGTATAACAGAGTGGACGAGTTCATCAAACAGGATCTAATCTATTCATAGAGCTGAGTTAATGACGTAGGGGAAATGAATTTAGCAGGCCAACTCAGCATCAGGAAGACCTCAGAACTCGTTAATTTTCTGTAATAAACTGACAAGATGGTGAATTCATATGGGTTTGAAAACCCAAATCACGCATGCACACGTTACAAATAATAAATAAATAAATAAATAAATAAATGAAAATAAATAAAGAAAGAAAGAGAGAAAGGATGAAAAGAAAAGAAAGAAGTGAACGTCATTGAAAAACTGCCACTAGTAATTCCCATCACCTTTAATTATACGTAAAATATTCTTCGTCTTCTTAGTTTTTGGCACAATCAAACAGAAAATGACGGAACCAATTTCCGGGGAACTGCACCAGTACATCACAATGTCTGAAATAATTGTGCCAAACCAAAATCAAAGGTGTACCAAATGCTGGATTGTTAGTCAGTGAGAGAGAGAGAGAGAGAGAGAGAGAGGGAGAGAGAGGGAGGGAGGGGGAGAGAAAGAGAGAAAAAAAGAGAGTGTGGCAGAGAGAAAGAGATAGAGAGGAGGGAGTGAAAGAAAGAGAAAGAGACAAAGAGAGAATAAGAGAGAGACAGAGAGAAAGGGACTATAATACGTGTAATTCAATAAATGTTAGAAGAAAACAAATGAAAGAGTTAACTCCTTCAATTTAAGTCATTTTTCCGAAAGTCAAAACACCTTGGTGAAAAATGAGCCAGGGGAAATGCTGAAGGTGAGTCAAGTGGGAACATAAACAGGCATGGAGTTAGTTATAATGGGGGTGGGGTGAGGGTGGATGTGGGGGGTGTTGATTGGGCAAATTGTGTGAATGACCCAAACTTGAGGTAAGAGGTCAGATAAAAGGAAAAAAAAAAAAAAAAACGAGAAAACACGGAGATTTCTGATTTTTAGGTCACGAGAAAACACAAACAAACAATGCCCTACATCTGTGTCTCGTCCCCACCGCTTTCCCTCAGTAACCAGGACTTTTGACTCTCCCCTCCCCCGGGCCTGACCAAGCCAGAATGTATGAGTTGTCTTGTAGGTTTATTTACACACAGCCAGAGATAATCATCGCTCTTGGAACAGATGGAAGACTGATTTAGATTTAACAAGGATTTTCCTTCACGACCATAGAAACGACCTAATTCAGCACTGAGAGGTATTTGATTCTGTGCCGTGGATAAAAAGAAAAAAAGAGGAATATCTGACTGACTGTTTGAATATAGATTGTGTGGTGTATGGGGTATGGAGTATGGGGTATGGGGTATGGGGCATGCATTGAGAAAAATAATGGGCGCACACAAAAGGAAAGACGACAGCGGCTGAAAGAAGTCTATTCTCGAGGATCTCTGAAAAGCAGCAAGCAAATTTGGGGCATTTATCGGTATTCACATGCTGTCAGCGATGAATGTGGCATTTTTTAAAAAAAAGCATTACTATAGTACATGTACTGTCTTCAGTGGATTTTGAATCAAGTAATACATTATCTTTATTTTGTACTTTACCTTAATTTGTACGTCTTTATCTTAATTTTCTCCTTCAGTTTTATTTTGTACTTTACCGTCATTTCTGTATTTTACATTCATTTTGTAACACTTGGCACCCACAAAAAAAGTAAAAAAATATGCAGTTGGATAAAAATTTTAAAAACACAAAGCCGGGGATGTCAGATCTAGGGTAGCGTTTCCCCAACCCACCAACATCCTCCCCCCCCCCCCCCACGTAACTGTCGAACTAATTTTAATTTGGAGCTTCCTGATCACGCCACTCCATCTATCCTAAGTTTACACTTTTAACACCGGGACATTCTGTCTCTTCTGTAGGAAAACCGTCCAGCCTCATCGACCGCTGAAGCTAAGGAGACACAGGAAGGACACTTTCCTCACTCCACGTACCATATGACAAAGGACTGGCCAAATTATCAAATACAACACCCAATTATACAAAAACGCTTTGGGAATAAAGAGTGCCAGAAAATCATCCTCTTTCTTTTCAAGCAACCATTCCTCTGACCTACATCTTTATACAAGGAAAATGACAGTGCGAAAAAAAGAAAAGAAAAAAGAAGAGAATATAATAATTCAGACGTGGTCGAGCCACAGATTCACCATTTGGCTGCCTCTGTTTAGCCAGGAAACCTTGCACTAAATACAAAATTCTCTTGGTTCAGACTTTATTCAGGTCAGACCAAGAAAACAGAGTCCAGAGTCTAAAGGAACAGTTTTATCAAAGAAAAAATAGCCTTCAAAGTAAAGTCATTTGTGCCAATACAATACCATTCTTATTTACTTTGTCACTGTCCCAGTTTCTTTCACGCGCGCCTCTATTTATTAAATATTCTTTATCCGCGCCACTTAAGATCGGATCAAATACTTTTAAAAAGGCATTAGGAAGATAAAAATCCTGTCCACTGTTTGTCCTCCGCTTATCGCCACATCCAACTATCTTTTCTCTGTCTATGTAAAATAGTTCATTTACCATTCTTATTTGCCCTGTGTCGTTCCACATGAAAGATATTTGTGTGTATAATGAAGTGCGTGTACGATACAAAGTCATGTATTAGCTTAAAGTGAATGATTATTATCTCGAGAAAGGAACTTACCATTCACGATATTAAATGTCTTGACAAATACTCTCCGAAAAACGCATGTACATACCCTTTTCTGCTTTTGATTGCAGACTGGAGTTTGAGTGAGACATCTTAAATGTGCTGCCGGCTGTACCCACAGACACTTACAACACTGGCAATATTACAGGAGAGACCGCTTATGGCAGTCTAGCTCAAGATTACTATTTAACATCATTTTAAAGAGTGAAATCATGGTCTATCTTTCTATCACAGTTCTTTTGTTTGTTTGTTTGTTTTTACATCAAAATCTGATATTTAATAGTTTCTACAGGTCATCACAAACTGGAAATCGTTAAAAAAAAATAAAAAAAATAAATATATAAAACGAGGTGCAACTCGATTTCTCCCTGCTCTGCATCTTCTGTATAATTTTGTTCCAGGCTTAGACTGACTTTAACTACAACATAGCAAAACAGCTGTCATTTTCTGTTCATCAAATCACATCCTCTGTTTGTAATGCGAGACCACGCATCCAGCTACATACACAGGAATAAGTGAAATGCAATGTGTAGCGCCCAGCATAATATATTGACACGGCTGTCTCATTCTTCCCCCATCGGTCGTTAATTTGCGGTAATTGAGAAGCTTTTAGGTGAGGTGTCATAGATATCTAGTACGAATGTTACAGCGTACCGGAGGCTGAGAAACCGCTGGACGCGGCAGGTGTTCGGTTTCCCTACTACACTGACCGCTGCTGGTATCCTTGATGTTTGTTGTGTTAGTCCACGCCAACTTCAGTTCAGCAAACTGACTGGCTGATCGTTCGCTGTATGCCAAGTGTCGGCATGGGAAAACGTATAGTATGGTCTGTATATTAACTTGCAATTGTTTTATAATCGTTTATAATCGTTTATAATCGTTTACAAAAGTTAACCGATAGAAATCGACATGCAGGCCCTTTCAGTTTCAAAATTTGAATTGGAAAAAGCTGGCGCCTCTGGTGATCACAAAATTAGCCTAAACACCCACCATGACAGATTTATTTGGTTATTTCAGATTAATATAACAATGCATTTAATTCCAAACATGGTGAATTTGATCAGGGACAGAAAAGTGACATGTGAGATTGCGCTAGACACTTATCTCACCAATGCTGAAGAGAAGTTGCTAGCAAAGACCTGAAAAACAGGCGCGCTGTTGTCTTTGAAGGGCCATAGGTACCAGGGAGAAGACACAAGAAAAATTGAGTACATGACGCTCTTGAATACTTCGGATTCTTAATAGTGACTTCATCTGGCTATCGAATCTGCGAAATTCTATGCAGAGTTATGTTTCACGCAGTCTCACAGATCTTTTGGTTCCGAGGTTAGTGAGAAACGCAAGTGATGAGCCCGTACCACCTCGGTATCACTCATGGCCAGATGTTACAAAACTGAATACATAAACTGGAGGATGATTGTGGTAAAGAAGCAGTCGTCATTATTTAACCGAACGTGCCGTGTATAAGTGCCTTTACAAACTGACCCCAAGACTTAGTAATGACCTTCTTAATGTCTTGTTGTGTGAGACGTTTGTGATGTGCGTTTTGTTGGGTTCTCTGATGTGTGATTTCTTTATCCATTCCCTCTGCACTCGCTGATTCACAGATCATTAATGTGTCATGTTAGGCTGTGCCCTCTTCATGCTCCCCCCTCCCCCCAAACTTGCCTGGACGCAGTAAGTGACCAGAGGGGGGTCGGGGGGGGGGGGTTACGTGGAGGAAAGATAATCTAATCTTTATGTAAAAAAAAAAAAAGAAGTGACATCCATAAGAAGAACAAGGGCCGAGGCAGTGAGTGAAGACAGAGACGTTACGGGGGGGGGGGGGGATGAGGTATCAACTCCGTGATGTCAGACGTGCAAGACAATGGAATGATATCGTGAGGTATCAACTCCGTGATGTCAGACGTGCAAGACAATGGAATGATATCGTGAGGTATCAACTCCGTGATGTCAGACGTGCAAGACAATGGAATGATATCGTGAGGTATCAACTCCGTGATGTCAGACGTGCAAGACAATGGAATGATATCGTGAGGTATCAACTCCGTGATGTCAGACGTGCAAGACAATGGAATGATATCGTGAGGTATCAACTCCGTGATGTCAGGTGTGCAAGACAATGGAATGATATCGTGAGGTATCAACTCCGTGATGTCAGACGTGCAAGACAATGGAATGATATCGTGAGGTATCAACTCCGTGATGTCAGGTGTGCAAGACAATGGAATGATATCGTGAGGTATCAACTCCGTGATGTCAGACGTGCAAGACAATGGAATGATATCGTGAGGTATCAACTCCGTGATGTCAGACGTGCAAGACAATGGAATGATATCGTGAGGTATCAACTCCGTGATGTCAGACATGCAAGACAATGGAATGATATCGTGAGGTATCAACTCCGTGATGTCAGGTGTGCAAGACAATGGAATGATATCGTGAGGTATCAACTCCGTGATGTCAGACGTGCAAGACAATGGAATGATATCGTGAGGTATCAACTCCGTGATGTCAGGTGTGCAAGACAATGGAATGATATCATGAGGTATCAACTCCGTGATGTCAGACGTGCAAGACAATGGAATGATATCGTGAGATATCAACTCCGTGATGTCAGACGTGCAAGACAATGGAATGATATCGTGAGGTATCAACTCCGGGATGTCAGGCGTGCAAGACAATGGAATGATATCGTGAGGTATCAACTCCGTGATGTCAGACTTGCAAGACAATGGAATGATATCGTGAGGTATCAACTCCGTGATGTCAGACGTGCAAGACAATGGAATGGTATCTTGAGGTATCATCTCCGTGATGTCAGACGTGCAAGACAATGGAATGATATCGTGAGGTATCAACTCCGTGATGTCAGACGTGCAAGACAATGGAATGATATCGTGAGGTATCAACTCCGTGATGTCAGACGTGCAAGACAATGGAATGATATCGTGAGGTATCAACTCCGGGATGTCAGACGTGCAAGACAATGGAATGATATCGTGAGAAAACAACAAAAAACGGACGCAGAAGAAAAAAAAAATAAAAAAGACACCAAGTTAACCAGCATGTTCTTCCTGCCTCCCTTTCCTCCTTCCACCCCAACCCCCAAACTCTCCCCCTCTTGCAGGCCGCAAATCCGCCTATGAGTACAAATTCGAGTTTGTGTATGAGTTTGTAGAAAGCGTCTCGACGCGATCAGGGCCAGGACTGTGCTAGAAAGAGACAAGACCACAGACAGAGTGTAGCAGAATGGTGAGACAGAAGGAGACACTACCACAAGCACCCACCAACCATCCGCCTATGAGCAAAGATACTAGAACTGACAAGATGAGACGGCTAGTGCTTTGAGCGTGCACAGATTTCGCACCGCCACCTAGCGGCAAACGCACGGAAATCATGAAAAGTGCCGTATTTTACAAAGTCAAACGGGGAAAATACTGAATTCTTTTTTTCACTGTTCAGCTATCGCAATAGGCCTTCTTCTTCTTCTTCTTCCGTACTACTTTAGTAATCACACTGTAACTCCCGATTTTCTAATAAAATTAACTGTCTGTAGTTAATTGTTTGCTTTAGGCCTTGATTGACGTCATTTATTGTGGAATTATAACCTCAATCGCTGTGGGAAAAACTCTGGCTATTTTTTTCTTTCTTTTTTTCTTTAGTCGCAGAAGCACTGTCACCATTTTTGCACGATAAATTTACCATTGTATCCAGCATTCTTTTCATACTATGTGCCAAGGGCCCCGCCCCCGATCAGTGCGCAAATTGTGTGCACGGTTTTTTATTTTTATTTAGTGGTGCGACGAAGACAGTGTCTCATCGTATCCTTTCTAGCCGGGTATCTTTGCTATGAGCGCAAGATCAGCATTTCGCCCCTAAACCCCCACTCAGCAGACATTGTAGCAAGTTGTCTATCCCCTTTATTATATCCGGGAGCCCAACAGTATAACGCCTGGGGTAGCTGCTGTCTGAGGTGCTAAATTTAGCCCATTCAGCATTTTGGCTTTACACGCGATTCCACGTGCGTCCCAATAACATTGCGGGAACTCACGCGAGTGGCTTGCTGTGGGGAGGGGAGGGGGGAGTAGTCCTCGCCTAATTATGCTGTCTGCTCCCAGACCTTTGCGGAATTGCTACCTTGAACAATGTCGCCGGTAATTGCATCGGCTCAAGACCTACAGTCCGTCCGCGCGCGCGCGCGCGCGTGTGTGTGTGTGTGTGTGTGTGTGTGTGTGTGTGTGTGTGTGTGTGTATCTCGCTGAAATCCTTGTCTCTTTCTGTTCTTATTCTCTCTATCTCTGTTTCTCTCTTTCTCCTATGCAGCCTTTCTCTCTCTATATCTGTGTCTCTGTTTGCCTGTCTATCTGTCTGTCTCTCTTTTTCTCTCCCTCTCTCTCTTTCCTCCCTCTCTCTTTCTCCCAGTCCCTTTCTCTCTCCCTCTCTCTTTCTCTCTCTCCCCCCTCTCTCTTTCTCCCTGTCCCTTTTTCTCTCCCTCTCTCTCTTTCTCTCCCTCCTCCTTCTCTTTCTCCATATCCCTTTCTCTCCTTCATAATCCGAGTATTGGACAGACAGTGGATGACAAACACCAGAAAAAGGATGAAAATCAAAAGGCAGAACTTGAGAGAAGCCAGCGGATCGCGATGAGTATTCAAGAGAGATAATCTCAGTGACATCAGGGGAGGTAACCAGGGTGTCCATTCAAGAGCGTCAAGCCAGAAAAACTCTTGTATGGAAAGACAAACGAAAACAGAGCATAGCCATACAGTATCGTAACTGATGCTTTCGTACGGTCATTTATCTATTATATATTTCAGTAACTCGCAACCTTTGGCATGACTAACTGACCAAACTATACACTCTTCAGGCCTTACATTTGGCAGGAGGGTGGCAATTGAGATAAGGAAGATGATGGCTATCATTAAAAGTTGTTTACTTCAAGCATGTATTTTTAAAAAATAACCAATGTTTATTGCTATGTAACATCTGTATTTTTGCATGTTTGTTTCGTAATAATATATAGTACCGTACATGTCATAAAAAAATAACCGTATCAAGCGTTCAGTTTGGTGCGTAATGTTGTGGTGCGCATGAGTTCTGAAGCAAGAATGTAGTTTATTACTTTTATTATACTAGAGAGAGGTGGGGGGGGGGGGATCACATGATTGTTTATTCCGGGCAATTTGCTCATCTAGTTATATAATATTTCACAAATTCTCCAGCTTTGAAAGCAAACGGCTTTTTTGCTAGACAACCTACAGTAACCAAATTTTGCATGTACATTTGAAATAGAAAGTGTTTAGACAGGTTCAATGCACCGCTAAATAAGCCAGAATATTCGACCGGTTCGATGCACGGATATAGTCGAGACGACTATTCCGGTGCAAAGTTTTCACTCTTGTGTGTAGAGAGAGAAGAACTAGCCCAAGGCTATCAACTTCCGTTATTCGGGAAAAGCGAGGCTGATTTGATTGCAAAGGCCTCGATCCTCTCCCAGGCTTGACTTCTTTGTTTAGGCTAATTTTGTGATCACCACAGGCGCCAGCTTTTTCCAATTCAAATTTTGAAACTGAAAGGGCCTGCATGTCGATTTCTATCGGTTAACTTTTGTTATTATTATTCAATAGGTAGGCCTAACCTTGGGCTCCTCTCTAGGCCCTAAACTAAGTCATCGTCACTTCACTTTCAAATTGTTCCCTCACCATGCGGATGTATTTTAAATGAATTAGTCAGGTTCGGGTTAGGGTTAGGGTTAGGGTTAGGTTGAATGAACCTCTCCTATCTATTTGACTAATTAGGTTCAATGCCCCTAAATGTAAATTAATAGTATTTAAAATAGGATCTGCATGTCTAGGGTGTCTGCTTTGCTTCATTATTTTGACATGAAAAAATAGGTCAAATCTTTGCACCTGTCCTGTTTAATTTACTATTCAGGTTGAATGAACCTCTCCTATCTATTTGACTAATTAGGTTCAATGCACCTTTCCTTTTTGCTTTACTAGTCAGGTTCATTGCACCTGTATAAACTCTGCCTTTGAAATACCGGAGAGGGTGCAAGGAAGTTTTTATCATTTTGATTGGTTTTGGTTTTGAATTTATAGAAAATGCATTGTTTCATCGTGCTGTCATTTTCATCCTCCATCTTGGCTCCATTCTGTTATAGTATCGTGCATGAAATAAAAAGTAACCATATCAAGCTTGGTGTGCAGTGTCCTGGCGCGCATGTGTTCTGAAGCAGGAGAGAGAGAGAGAGAGAGAGAGAGAGAGAGAGAGAGAGAGAGAGAGAGAGAGAGAGAGAGAGAGAGAGAGAGAGAGAGAGAGAGAGAGAGAGAGAGAGAGCATCTGGTTACACACTGTTTAACTCAGTACATTTTCCCTCAGTTTGACGAACATTCAGACATTCCATGAGCGCAGAATGAAACAAAGAGGAACTTTGGCCAGCCTGTACTCATACAGATGTGTGCATCCAATTATTATGAAGATATTGTTGTCCTCATTACATAAATAAAAGTGAGTTGGAAAAGTCACGCCCAGAATTGCGAGACAACCACAAAGCCTAGAAAGACGCGGTATTCGGCCAGATTCATTTTTACAAAAGTACTTTGCGATGAACGAATACAATCTTAGGAAAAGGTTCGTATTACTATACATGTCCAGCGAGGGCAGTTTTGGAAGCTAAACCTTACCTTCTCCAAGCTGACCTTCTTCCTAGCCCTTTCTGTCCAGGTTTTGGAAAAGGCCAAAAAAATAATTTTTCTTCCGGTGTCAAGTTTGACAAGACTTTCCGGTGCCACATTAAACTATTATGCTGTATTAAATAACGCAGATCAAAGGGCTGAGGTAAGCATAGTTCTGTATGCCCGGACCCAAGCTGATGGATTGCGCCTATCATAATGGTGTCAAAAATATTAATATTATTATAATTTGATAACGGAACAATTACTAGACTAAGCTTAGGACACTTGGACGATACGCCAGCCTGTAACATGAAGCTGGGCAGCAAATTGAACTTGTTATATCAAGTTTTTTGTTTTACGATCTTTCCCTCGGACGTGGATGCAGTTCATCTGATCCGATTGTTACGTTCTCGCGCTGAAGAGCTGTGCCAACACAGACATATGCACACATACTCACTCACAACTGAAATGTGGAATGAGTTGTAGCAATCTCCAGCATTTTTATATATTTATTTATTCATTTAATCCTTCATTTATTATTGATTTTATTTTTTAAATTTCTCACTTGTAGGTTAACGGAACAAAACAGGATAATTAATTATTAATTTTCTTCTCTCTTATTTAAGAAAATAAAAAGTTATTTTTACTTTTCGAGCCCCGTTAATTCACGTGCGTGGTGTACGAATTTAACACAAAGGAATCCAAAACGGGCCGACGGCTGAGGTTGGTCCTAGACAACAGCGTTAAGCAGACTGGTACGTTCGTCTGATAAGCCTGCCGACTTCCGACTAACCATTGGCTTTGGCAGCGAAACCATGCCATCCATAGATATAGTACTATATCTATGATGCCATCTAGTGGACGAGGGAACAACGAGGTGGTACTAGCTCCAGTTGGTACGTACAGTGTCTAGATGTAACACGTTCACACTGAGAAACAGACATGGATCCCCGCGAGAGATCGAGATAAAATTGGTAATTTAAATGGCAAGATTCAAGATTAGTGGTTAGATCAGTTGTAGAGAGAAAATCTCGGGTAGGTCATGTTATCTCTGTGTGACAAGTTGCAGATAGGAATCTACGTCTAACGGTTGCTGAGAGAACGTCATAGAATACCAGACGGTGGTTTTATGACGACAGCAGACCTGAAATTGTTCATTTCTTCTCCAGACTCAGATCTAACAAAGAGATGGAAGTTATTGAAACGCTGAAAAATAATAATAATAATAATAATAATAAGAATAATAATAATAATAATAATGGAGATCATTTATTTCGAGCCTAATCCAAACGAGTTTGCTCTGGGCGCTTTACAGAAAGTCTTGTTCTCTCGATTTGCACCTCTCTCTATCTCTCTCTTTCTTTCTCTTTCCCCCTCTCTCTCACTCTCTCTCACTCTCACTCTACCTCTCTCCTATCTCAGAGCAAATTGTAACGCAGCCTGTTAGGCGCAGTTCACAACTCACAACTGTATTCTATATAACTAGCTGAGTTACCCGGCCTTGCCCGGGAGAAATATCTTTATCTAGAAAACAACACGCACAATCGGCACACAGATTATGTAGATCTAGGTAGAAAACAACTCACAACTGGCACAGTAACACCCGCATGGCCCGTGCATAAGGCAGACGGCACAGGAACTCGTGCCTTCAAACTTTGAAAAGCGACCGGAAGTTTAAAGTCAAAACAAAACAAAGGCAGGAGGGAGGCCATCATTGTTGAGGAGAAAGCATTATTCGATATTTTTAGGCCTATTTTCATTTATTACAAAATTACGGTACTTCGCTTTCAAGTCAAAGGAATAGACATAGTAGCAAAAATAACTTTGTAGCAAAAAGAACTATCTTTCACATGTAATTTTTTCAGGTCTGGGCGTTTCTTCCTCGCAGCAGTGAATTTTGTTTCCTTGCTGTTTTTTTAGTGGGGGGAGGGGGGGGGGGAGGGGGTGATAGAGATAAATTTTAATCTATTAATTTTAATTTTATAGACAGTTTTACTTCATACCACCAAATAAAGATTAAACCTTGCTTGGGCTTAGTGAGTGCAATACGACAGTTCAACAAAAAACACCATAGAGAATTTTGTTTAGTATTCACAAAATCGAGTAAACATTATAAGCGGGAACATTAAGTAGTAGTAATTTATGATAACTGCCTTCCTTATTTCTTGTATCCCCTTAGATGTGGGCAACTGTTCACGTAAGGAACAAAAAAACAAGCGTTTTCCAGACACCAGGAATTTCAGTAACCAATAGGAAAGAAAGCTGGTCTAATCATGAGAAATATTGTAGATAGTGAACAGTCAAGAAAGAGAGAGAAAGAGAGAGAGAGAGAGAGAGAGAGAGAGAGAGAGAGAGAGAGAGAGAGAGAGAGAGAGAGAGAGAGAGAGAGACAGAGAGAGAGGAAGAGGAGAGAGAGAGAGGGAGAGAGGGAAAAGAGAGAGAGAGTGAGGGGTGGAGAGAGACACAGACACAGAGAGAGAAAGAGAGGGAGAAAGAGAGGGAGAGACAGAGGGAGAGAAAGCGAGAGAAAAAGGCAGAGAGACAGAGAGAGGGACGAGAGAGAGAGAGAAAGAGAGAGAGAGAAAGAGAAAAAGAGAGAGAGAGAAAGATAGATAGATAGAGAGAGAGAGAGAGAGAGAAAGAGAGAGAGAGAGAGAGAGAGAGAAAGAGAGAGAGGGAGGAAGGGGAGGGCATCAAAGGCCCCCGGGAACAGCAAACATTTGAGGACAGTATAATTTAATACAGATATCAGAATGAATGACGGTTGTATTCCTTTGATCCGACCCCCTCCCCCTTCCGGTAGATATGATACCATACCAATCTTAATTATCTGAATCGCTTCAGCACACCATAACCACATAAAAACTACTGAAATAACAAACTTAGTGACCTGATAAAACTCGGCATGCCATTGCTGTACTTCGTATTCTGGCTTCTGTTGTTCCTATTATACACCCTCCCACAGTTTACCTTAGAAAGGTTTACATTTCATGGTCTCAGCAGGCATTTACGAGTACATTAAATGGCGTTTCATACATAAACACATAACTGTACATTGCATATGTTATATCTCCTGTTCTTTCTCTGGTGCACATTTTACTTAGGATGGATGTTTTGTTTCAAAGGGCAGTTCTGCAGGTGCCAAAACTGAAGTAGACAATGTCCTTTTAAGCAAATTCATTTATAAAATTCATGACCACTTGTGTAACTAGAATAGAAATGTGCCCAGTGCTGTTCAAGTCTCTCTCTCTCTCTCTCTCTCTCTCTCTCTCGCCCTCTCTGTCTTTCTGTCTGTCTTCTGAGTGTGTGTGTGTATATGTGCGTGTCTGACCTACTACACTAGAGTAACCGTATTCCATAATTATTGCAGTAAGGGTAATTCCGCTTGCGAGTTTCTAATTAGGTAACAGTTTTCCAAATACACTGTGTATCACTGTACATTGTTTAGTACTGCAGCGATCTAGGAGACTAATTTGGGAGAAAAAAACTCTTTCACTTCCCATACAATTTCTATGTTCATGTTTCACGAGTCTGCACACGTACGATTTCGTGCATTAGGAAACTTACAGGGACATTCTCTGGTATTCCAAATTCAGTCAGGGGACATCCAGTACGCTCGGACAGGGAGGACAGACAGGGTTGTGTCCCAGGCGTATAAAGAGAGTAAATGGGGGAGGAGATGAGGCCGGAGGGAGGGGGGGGGGGTATGTGATCTATTCAGTAATTGTAATGAAGAAAAGACGTTTGGTTTCATTGATTTCGTTTTTCAGCATACGTTTGTTGGACTAAAATAATAAAAATCCTATTTCTTACGAAACTAACAAAATAGTTGTTACTAAATGTCATTAAAGGTTTTCGAATATCAAGGCTTTATGACGGATTTTCCTCATTGGGAAAAAAAAGTTCAGAAAGGGGGGAAAAATGGAGTGTATGTGTGGGCAGTGACGTAGCGTGGGCGGGGCCACAGGGGCAGTTGCCCCCGAGCGCCAACTTCTTGGGGGCGCAAATTTTCAAAACTATGACTGTTTCCAGTGCAAGATGTGAAAGAGGTTTCTCAAGACTCAAATTAATTAAAACGTATCAGAAATCTTCGATAAGCTAAGAAAAACCGAGTAGCCTAGTAATACTGTCGACTGGGGAGATTTCAGTGTAGATTTCAAAGCTGTTATTGAACATTTGCACAAATTTAAACCCTGTGATTTAAATAAATTTGAGTATACTAACATTAAATGCACTTTGATTTCTCAAAATACAATACATGTGCCGGGGGCTGTGGGGGGGGGGGGAGGGGGGAGGGAGGAAGGGAGGTGGATAAGGGCCTTAATACTGGAAGCGACTCAGGGAGTGTGAACGGTCCCGCGGGTCAGGGGGGGGGGGCACAATACTTGCCTTGCCCAGGATAGTGCCAATCCTTGCTACGCCACTGTGTATTGGCGGCCTTGACTGAGCTGACAAAAGGCATGAGAAAGGTCAAACTGGAACTCTAACTAGAATGTTCTATTTTTAGCAGGTTTTTGAGCAGGGTAAAAATCTTAGCCCCGGTGAACACGGGAACGATATTAGATCTAGTTGTTTTGTCTTTCGCTCCATTTGTAAAACAAACAGCAATAGACTCCCACCAGCTAGACAGACAATGGTACCTGGCCAGGGATACTTTCCTGTCACTGTCTACTCGCAGGCGGAACTAACGGCTATTGTTGGTGAACTTGGAGTGTGTACAAGTGGCCGTGACTCTAGACACTGACAAGGTTTTGAAGTTCAGGCGCAAGGATACCAGGACTACATTCCCCTAGCCGGAGCTTCGCGGATTTACGGTACTTAAAAATAAGGAAGTGTATATCCGTACAACATGTTGTATGTATATGGACAGTGCATATCATGACAACATGTTTACCAAAAAGCGCGACTGGTAAAGGTTTGCTGAAACAAAACTTCGTACCGGTATGGTGTTCACGAATTGAAAGTGACAACACATGGAATACTCAGATAGACCTGGGGGTGCCAGTTGTGAGTTGTTTTCTTCCTAGATCTACATAATCTGTGTACTGATTGTGCGTGTTGTTTGCAACCCGTTCTTTGAACGGGCCCTTACACTAGAATAGTAAAAAGACCACTAAAACCACAAACCACTTCGACCTTTCTATACATCCAGTAAAAAAAAACAAAACAACAACAACAAAAACACGTGGACCAATCATATTCTATAGCGAAGAAACATAAAACTCGACTTTTGTCTTGAAAGATAATCGAATCCAAGAAATCTCACCCATTGTTCCTGCGCAGTTCAAGAAATCAAGAAAACGTTCTAAAAATATCGAACGGGGGCAAAGCATCATGACAAACGCTGGCAGAATTACCTGGATTAACAAGTTTGTTCTGTAAATCTTTGGCCTCTAAACATTTCAATTATTTACTTCCCTTTTCTCACGTTTAAATTTTAAGTTTACAACATTTTCCTCCCCCACCCCCCCCCCTTCCTCCCCCAAGAAATCTGCAAACAGCCGCGGAACAGATTGCTCGAGGTTCTATATTTAAAGTCTCCTACCTGATCCTGCACTTTGTTTATTCATCCACATCCCCACATCCCCTCATCTATTGAGTTCAGATAAATAGACTGCCCACCTCTGATGCTCATTACCGCGCGCAGTTTTTCTGCGAATGTTTTCCTCAGGACGCCAGCTATTTTCACGAGCCACCTTGTAGCTGGTTTTTAGTGGTCTTCACAGGTCTCAATAACCTCTGATAAAATTTCATCTCATGAGCTTTAAAAAGAGGGTTGAATAGAGGACAATTAATAGACCTCTGGGGGAAATCAACATAATGCCTCCAACATGTCATAACAGAAATACATGTATTACACTGTGAAAGATAACTTGCAATATCAATAATCAAGAGCGGTGCTAATGAAGTAGGCAGAGAACATTTGATTATATCTTTCCTGCGTTGTTTACAGATTTTACTGGTGTCCCTGTCTATTTGATGATGTTTTTGTAACTGACTCTGTTGGGATGATAATATTAATAAACTGACAATAACAATACTGATAAAGATATGAAATGGTGATGATATCCAAAGAAGTTAATATAAAACTGTCCGTGAACCTGTCTCTTATCTATGAACCGAGAACCACTACCTGTATGACCGGTAGCGAATAATTATGTCCCTGCGTCCACAACCCATTGGCTCACTCGTGTTTAACAGTTTATTTCTGTTCTCCACTGGCCGGAGGTGATGAGGAAAAAAACTGGAGACTGAGAAGCGTTTAGAGACTGGAGTCCATGTGAGTTTGTTGGGTTGAACCCCAAACACAGAGATGTTACAAATGTTTGACCAGTGCTAGCAAATACGAAATAAATGAGTCATTGTCTGTCTGTGTTGTTTCATTTGTTGGCGATGTCTGTATTGCCACCCTCGACAATTTTATCTCCCCGTTCGCCCAGAGTCATTAGTTTGTTTCTCCGTTTCTCTCGCAGCTTCGCAGTTGTCTCACCCCAAAAACCATGTTGAGTGTAAAAATGGGAGCTAAGTCCATGGCGCAGTGGACCTACTGTCTGCGCCAGGAACTGGGGAAGGATTTAGCCTTTTTGACATGTTTAACAGCATCTCAGAACCTCATTCTCCTGAAAACGCCAGATGTGATTTTAACAGCGAAGCTACAGTAGATTTAAGCGCTGTACTGTACACCTTGCCATCATTCCACGCATAGTTTACGTCTTCCATTCAACTCATGGAACTCGCTGATATTGTTGATACTGATATTTCTTTTCTTTTCTCCTGTCTTTCCTTTCGGTGCTTCTGTCTCTCTTTCTTCTGCCGTTTCAAGCGTATGGAATTTTCTAACTGTCACAACGTGTGTTGACATGCAAATCAAAGTTTACAGGCACTCGCTGTTGGCCCTTCCACGCCACCCACAAATCCTCGTCTTTCCCACTCGATCCTCCCACTTGTCGTATTTGTACCTTATTTTTTCTTCACGCTAAAAGGTTCCGACGAGCTGTTTGCCCAGGCGCCGTGTCACCGTCCAGCCTGTATTTACTTTAGATTCTCACACTAAAGACGCTCCGATACTGACCGAGAGGAGGACACGAGGGCCGCACAAAGACGAGACCTGTGATATCGTATTAGTGGACGATACCCCGGCATAAATCACCTCTGTTTACTGAAACAGCATTGAGAAAGTACCTGGAGACACCCAAGTCTCCATAGCCCACACTGGTGACCAAACTGAAAGTGAAGGTGATAAGCACGGGAGACAACACGTCACTTTCCAAGGCCAGTTATCTAAATGTGTGAAGTCTATTTTTGGTTCATGGGTAGCACGTCGCATAGAGAGATCGAGCGGCAGTGTCAGCTTGTCTTTCGTGTACGCTTGACCCATTTAGGTCACCTCGAATAACAGTCATGGCACCAGAAGACCCCCCCTACGATAGTACAGGCTTCGTTTGTTGCAAACACGAGAAACAGGCGAAACAAAACATTTATTTATATGATTATCCACTCCCTGTGTTTCACTCTAGCTGACGGCAGTGGAAAATTGCAAGTTACCACTTCCGAAATTTAACGTGGGTGTCTCTGGAACTGTAACATAATGGCGGGGAAAAAATTCTTGTCGCTGATCCTATTGTAGGTAGGATCGAGCACTTAGTCTTCTCGGAAAAGAACGAAAAACTCGGAGGGCCCGTGTGCAACTTGCGCACGTTAAAGATACCTTGACAGTTAAAAAGTGACGTGTCAACGCCAAGTTCAGCGAACCTCCTTAAACCAAGACCTAAATACAAACTGTGACATAATAAACTGTGTCACCAACGGCTAAACAAACGATTATTAATGGAAGCAGAATATTGTTTGACATTGCTACCTGTTTGTTGCTATTGTTACGATTGTTGAGTCCAGCAATTTTATCGCATGTAGCTTCAGGTAGCCATAGGAGTTTTTGTCCGAATATTTATTTTGTCAGTCTTCATGTTGCCAGCGCTGTTTAAGTCACGGATATTTGCCTGACCGTTTGAGAAGTTTTTCTATCGTAGCTCTACTGTACTCTCTGCTGAAGCGAATCACAGGTGAATAGCCATTTCAAAATTCTTCAGAGACAGGGAATCTGTCACTGCTGTCAGCCGGGGGGAATGGGGGCACAATTTTAATGAGTTCATGCTGTCATGGAAAACTTTAAGAAATTTAAGTTCAGTTTAAAAATCCTTGAAAGTCTGGGTCGTTGGCCGTCACGCTGAATACATTGTATAACGCTGTCTTTCATTGCAGAATGTTGTTGGTATCGGAGCCAGGAAAGAAGTGTAACTTTCTTGTAATCATGGAAACCAGGTACCGACCTGGTCGGAACTGGGGACCCCATGATTACTAATTGAATACTAGTGGTAAAATGAATAGTGGATGAACAGATTATGTCTCAGGGTGGGTCCCTTCACTCCTTGACCAATAACAAAAGTCAAAAAACAATCCCAGACTACTGTGAGAGGTGAAAAAAACATACTCGTATAATATCAGTGAGCAAACTCGTTATACTTGGAAAGATCAGCCACTTTCAACGTTGATCATTGATAATCTCAGCCAGTCTATATTCTGTCATCCGTGAGTTTTGGTGGAGGATCAGAGAAAACACAAAATGCCAGGGAAGTGAAAAACGGTCGGATTGAACACCCATCTCCCCCCCCCCCCTCCCCATCACTGTTATTCCCTGCCACTCCCACCAAAGGCTCGGTATTTAAATATGCAACGACAGGTTCGTACAGAGACATTCACTGATACATTTGTAAAGAGGAACAACCCCTTGACCCTGCCACAGTGTTTATGCTCTGAGAATTTCCTTTGTTCTCTGGCCAGTCCAGGACACTCACACGTTTTAAAACACACAGCAGGAAATGTCCAGGTCACACGGTAACACGGTCTCCTGGTCTCCTGGTCTCCTGCGTGTGGGCCTCACCCGGAGAAATCTGCCCAGGATGCTCGTTTTTTACCCTGTCGATGTCACGTCAACTTTATACTATTTGCGACTGGGTACCAAACACCTGAGATACGCCTATACTTAGCTAGTACTGCCAACAAATGACGTGCAGATTTTCGTACAAACCTTTGTTTCGCGGACAATACAAACAAGCTCAAAAGTAAAAAGGATACTATTTTGAGTCTCAATTCGGACAGAAGCCCTCCAGGGCGTATCGCTTTGGTCCAAACATTGAAGATTTATGTAAAGATGTCATGAAATGAACGCCATGTACTCTACAACACAACTGTTACTGCCCTCGGGCGAACAACCCAACAAAGCCCAGAGTGAAACAAAAGAGACAGGACAGGACACGATTGTCAGTTTGAAGTTATAGTGGACGTTCCGACAAGTTTGTCACTGACTTCAGACATGGCTAGATATATCTAATTGTATCTTGAGCAAGATACGCACGTTAAGGGTCGGTGTAGAAAGAATGTTTATACTGTTGAAGAAGAATCATCTCCATTGCAGTTACGTGGTTTTCTCAGGTTGTTGTAGCACGATTAAATTACAGCGCAAAATCCCACTAGATTATACTGTACAGAGCAATCAGCTGTGAAAGAAATCTCTGAGACTGTTTAATCATTATGTCTTAAACATTTCACAGTTCTGGCCTTTGTCCCATCACTCACTGTGTATAACTTGATAACCATACAAACTGTGATTGTATACAGCGAGCATCGCCACCCTTCCTAGCGTCCTATACACAAGTTGTGAAAAGACATCCAAGTTATGACTGACTGTAGTTGGGTGAAGATCACAAGAAAAGATTTTTAAACTGGCTGCAAGCTTTGTACAAAAACGATATTTTATGACATTGTAGCGTTGACAATGTAAAACAGGACATGAAAAAGCTTATAAATAGAGTGGCATATTCAGGTTGTTGTTTTGTCTAAATAGAGAGTATGTAATAATATCTGCGTATAAATATTTTTCCATTCAGTCTAGGCGCAATTTTAATGTCTGTTTCAAACTGACAATGGCTGTGACTGTGCTGAGACTTGGAGTGGTCCAAGTTCTACCTGTAGTTTGCCATGAAAAGCCCCTGATGTTCTACATGATATGACTGAGCACAGCCTGAAAAACATTCTGAGAGGAAGAAGACAAAAACTAAACACGTGGGTAAAGAAAACACGTATCGTGTACCGAGGGTCAGTAACACATACAGGAATGTACCAGGGGTGGTTAGCCCACCGTGAAAGCTAATGACAGGTGGGCGGTGGTTAATCTAACAGCTGGAATGATGTGATTAGTGAGACGGTCAGTAATGGATCACATTTCGCCACTGATCACAATGCTCAATTCTTCCAGCACTGCAGATCTTCCCGACGTCTTGTCACTTGATATGGTCGCCGCCTCTCGTTGAGTGAACGTAATCCAAGCTAACTAACTCTACATGCATCAGCTATTTTGAACAAGAATTACTAAAGTTTACCAAACAATAGAGAGTCCGCGCCGGGGCATCAACAGCGGCCTTGTGAGAACGAGTTGCGGGCAAGAACATGTACATTTCACAATGTCACTGAGACAAAAATAAACTGTAAGGAGATGGTCTTACAACAGAAATAGCCGTAATGAAAATCAGAGAATCCCATGCCAATGAACCCGAACGTCACGTTAGTCACAGCTATTTGCCTAACATAATTGCTTCTTGAAATGTTGGAGCAGAGCGTGGTCAAGTGGTTAGTGCCCTTCACTTAGTTCTCTCTCCCAGAATCCACACATTCTTTCTTTAGACATTTACTACAAATAATACATTACCGATCATTAGTTAACAGTCTGTCTTTGAGTGAGTTCTGCACCAGACTAAACAGTCAGTGTTCATGTATTACATCAAGGCAAATGTTTGGACAACCACAAAAACACGCCAACTGGTGGTATTTGAACTGGGTCTTCAGAAAGTCAAATAAACGGAACAGAGCACAGGCAAAGTGATAAATTCTCTTCCGTGACATCATTCGTATGTTTCAGGTTGGGATGAAAGACCAAAAAGTCTTCAAAGATTTCTAAACATGCGAAAGATTGTTTATGGCTATACATGGGGGAATGTAAATTTATTCTAGGCAAAATATCCTTCATGGCAGGCGCACCTGGAAGTGTGTAAATTTCACTGTGGTAACTTCAAAACAAATTATCACGAGTATACTTTTTAATGGTAAGACGAGGATAATAATTTACCAGGTGAATGTACGTCACATGACATGTCTGGATGACAATTCAGGATGTCATAAAGCCTTAGGGTTGGTGCACACATCCGACTTTGTTGCATTGCATGCAGTTGCATTCACAGTCGCGTCGCTTTTAAAAATTTTTTTTATAACCTAGGCGAATGAATTTAAACACACACGCACGCTAGACACATGAGGATTTTGCATACACAGTAGGAACATGAAACTAAGATGCAACTGCAACATGGTGTCAAATCCCTGTGTTGCGCCTAAATAGCTTAGCCTAAATGACTAAATAGTACAACAACCACAGGAAATCTGTGGGGTCGCAGCAAGAAATAAAGCAATTTCTAAGGCGAGGCTTTGCTACATACAACGTTTTCTTTTTGCCATATTTTGACTTTGTCAATGACCATCAGATTCTCTGATATTATGGTGTGTCGGTTTCCCAACCTGTCTTTCAACAAGATGTAATAATACATAATCATCGTATTAACACTCTATTGTATTGCATTGTTTCCTTTTCTTGTTTTATTGACCAGACAACATGTTCTGTCTCAGGTAGTGCAGTTTCACCCTGAGTTATCCATGTTCTGACAGAAACCAGCTGTTGCCATGGGCGGCACTGTTTGTTTAAAAACATTTTTTTAATAGGTGGATCTGTCGTGCCACCAGGTAAGAATTTTCAGCTCGGATGGGAAGTGCTCGCCGTGATAGGATGAAAGAAGTAGGGTGGGTGGGGGATGGAACTGAGGTGAGTGAAAGATGACAGCACAGAGCCATAAATAAGAATGCAAGGGACAGTAACCTTGGACAAAGTGTCACTACAATGTAAACATCGGTTGACAGCTCACGAGAAACAGAGAGAGGGGAAAGGAGGTGGGGTTAATTTTCAAAGATTATAATAAATTGGATCTTAACCTAGCAGGTGCCAAAAATAGATCAGAACTTGACAGACAGGCTGACAGAGAAGGTGTAGCACAAGATACAGACAGGTGTAATGAACAGGTGACGACATGGCGATAGGTCGACGAAGCCGAGAGAAAGGAAACACACATAAAGGAAATATAATCAATGGAAACAGGACTTGAGACAAACAGACAAACACACACGTAGACAAAGCAATTAACGGCGGCACCAGGAAACTGTTGGACAACACGAGACGAAGGCGGTAGATAGACAGTAAGAAAGCTATACAAACAAACAAACAGATCAAAGACAAGCAGAGATCCATCAGGGGGCGTCTATAACACCAGGGTCTGTAGATGGCAGGTTTGATATTAGAATAGTGGTCGGAGAGAGAGAGAGAGAGAGAGAGAGAGAGAGAGAGAGAGAGAGAGAGAGAGAGAGAGAGAGAGAGAGAGAGAGAGAAAGAGAGAGACGCCGAAAAACAGGCTCTTGATTTCAAGAGATAAAGCACACCGCGTGCATGTTAACGATATGGTGAATTTTATATTACAAACTCAAAATATTTGCAAAACAAGCAGAGATTTCGTTCTCAAACACCATCAAATTTCGAGCACTCGCCCAGCAGCTCGCTTTGTACAGTTGGACAAAAGTAACACCAGGAAACACGTCATGAAAAGATTTTCTTAATGGGATACTGGGCTCATAGAATAATACTACATTCTGCCTAGACTGATAGTTAAGTACGTCTTGAGGCTCCAGGGAGGATAGCATGATTAAGTGCTGATTAGAATAATGTTACAGTTCTGTTCTTACAGTCAAGGTGAGTCCAGAAAGTAATAAAGCATTTGGTGATAAACGAAGAGAGAGAGAGAGACACAGACTTGTAAGAAATTCAGGATAAGCTATGGCTCCACGTGTCCGATAAGACACGGACTTTCTTGTTAGAGAAGCGTACATGCAGTAGTAGACAGAACGAAGGTAATAGTATATGTACGCAGGGGCGTTACCAGGGTAATAAGGCCCAGCGTAAACAACAACAATAACAACAGCGGAACACCCTCCCCCACCCACTCCACCCCACCCCTCTAGGAAACTGTGGTTAAAATTCCGGCTAAATTCTCAAAAAATGAATAATTATTTTGACCCAGGTCTGGTGCCCAGGTCCTGTCCCAGCTCAGTCACGCCACTGCATGTATGTTTGAAGCAGCTGTCGTACTGTTAGCAGAACATTCAGTTTCAGTAGATGTGGAAGAAGCTGCGGTAGATGTGGTATTTATTGTAGCGACTGTATGGTGATAATTGGGGGTGGGGTGTGTGTGTGTGTGTGGGGGGGGGGGGGTTAGAGGATTAAATGCTATAATTAGCACCTGTAGTGCTTATTTGCCCTGCACCAAACTGACTCGCCACAATGACATACTGAAAGGAGGAAAATGAGAAGCCACGTTGATATGAAAGAAGAATAGGGATCTAGGAGAGGCTAGACATCTGCCAACCACTGGTTGGCTGGTTACAAATGCCACTGTAGACATTACCACAGTTACACTCCTAGTGGCTGCATTCCTCGCAGACTCACAGACTCAAAACACCTGTTTTAATGACACCCCGGGTACAACACAATACCCAAGTTCCTTCTGTGAACTCTGGCTTGAGCAGCATTCACTTCGGCTGGAGGATTCAATGAGTCAAGTCTGTTGTGCGCATGCGTCTGATTTCAATCAATGTATGAAGCCTCTCCTCCCGCGAGCTGACTCGAGATTCTTTTGACGAGCCTGAACTAGTAAAGCTGGGTAGCCACGTATACGGAAACAGAAACTGCAACAGAAACGTCCAAAACCTTTCAAGTAATGAAATAGAAAGAACGTTTCCACACGCCGTTTCCGTACACATGGAAACACTCTTTCTTTTTACTATATGATGGATTTTTTGCCGTTTCCGCTTCCGTACACATGAGAACCCAGCTTAAGACTATCTTTCTTCTGTCTCGCCACTGCACGAGGTCCCCTTTAACTTTACAGACGGGTGCAAATTTACATTGGTTTTTGAAGAGGGGAAGAAAATCTCTCGCATAACAAAAGAAATCTGTACACGGGCCCGTAATGGCGTAAAGACAGCCCTGAAGGCCCGCCGCCAGGACGCCGACATGCAAGTGACCCAAGAAACACAGCTAGAAACCCTGACACGGGCAGGATTCAAACTTGGACCTTTCACACCTAGGTCAAACGCTCTTCCCACTGAGCCACTACACCGGCGGTAAACCTTTCACACACCTACACCTGAGAAAATGTCTTTAGAATGCGAACAAGGTGGTACTGGTGTACATATGACGGCGGGAATTAACATGACTAAACTGAAAACTTTAAAGAACATAATATCAGAGAGAACATGATAACTATTTCAATTTACAGTGTGCTCGTGCACGTTACATTATCATCCGTTTGTTTGTAAACTACAGAACTCCATTGCGTGAACTGTGCATAACTATTATTCAAAACGGGAGGGTTAGTTGGATGTTACATGAGCAGAAAAAAACCAAAAAAAAAACCGCTCTGTCTGCATAAAAAGCTGGCGGAAAGACGTAATCAATTCACTGATCTGATAACATTCGCTGGAGACGACAGAAATATGAGCCGAACCTTGAAGATGAATGAATCTGCTTGATAGGACTAGCTAAACGTAAAATCTTCACGATAAGGACAATGTCCTGCAGACATTCACCTTAGAGCAGACAAGAAAGAAAGACATCCGTCCTCCTCCACACTCCCACCCATCTACTCACCTCACCCACTTTATCCAACCCCCCCCCCCCCCCGAAAAAAAAACACCCCACACACCTCACACACTTACAAGATGTTGCCTATTTGATTTAAACTCCACCTCTGAATTCAATGCATTAATTTTCCCCCGTCCATTTTCACAAAGAAGCTAAGCGTTGTGCATGAAGATGGAGTCGCTGACAACGGCCTCTCCCACACTCGGAGCCTCTTAAATATTCATGGCGTCGCTTGGTCAACTAGATAAAGCTTTTTTGTACAAGAACATGAGAGGAGGTGATTGTGTGGGGTGAGGGAACGGAGAAGAAGGAGTGTTGACTGCCGGGTTGTAACGGTTCTCTTCTGGTGGAAGGTCAAGAAGGAAGAGCGTGGAGAATGAAGGGTGAAGATTTCTGAGATGAAGAAAGAAAGAACTGTGTTAGAGAATGAAAGATGGAAGCGACAGACAAAAGAATTTCCAATTTGAGAGGCAGAAATGCAGAGAAGGAACAAAGAAGGTAAAGAAAGAAAGAAAAAATACAGAAGAAAGCACTGGGGGAAAGACAAGACAAATGAAGAAAAAAAAGGGACATAGGGGAGATGGCACGAGCGAAGTTATGTCTGTCTGTCTGTCTGTCTACCAGAGTGTGTGTCAATGTGTTAGTCTGTTTGTGTGTGTGTGTATGCGCGCGTCTGTGTTTGCGTGTTTGTTTGTTGTTTTTGTGTATAAAGACTGAAAGAAAAAATTTAAAACAGCAATGAGATTTAAGACGGGGGCGGGGACCTATTTTCACTTTGGCGAGAGTCGCTGATTAATGAGAACTTGGGGAATTATTGATAAATTTTCTTTCGGAATGACTTGGGGTTTGTGGTGAAGAGAGGAACGAGCCGGGGGGTGGGGGTCGGGGGGGGGGGGGGGGGTCAGTTGTGATAGTGGTGCAAAAGTAAGTTTTGCTTATTTTGTTGACGGGTGAAAGCAGTCCCACTCCTATAGTTTTCTGATACAAAGGGTTTGCCATAGTTATGTCTGTCGAAGCCTCACAAGTATGATTAACATCGTAATATTAACTACTACCAGAGAGAGTTTGCTTTTTGCCTCCCTAAAGTATGGCATGCCGGAAGACCAATTATACAAAAAACTGCCATTAAAATACCTTAAGGCTTTAATACCTTTAAGGCCAGTAGTACAATGGTACATTCAGACATGCCCCCCCCCCCCCCCAACCACCACAAAAAAATAAACAAAACATGGCGAAAGGGCCAATCAGTGTGGGAATCTTGCAGTTCTGAAAGTAGAGCACTCAGTGCAAAATCAGTGTTTCGTATGAGAGCAGTCATGTGATTTATTCAGGCAATTCTCTCAGAGACCCCGAGACCCGTCCCGCGAGTTTCCGTTGTTGTTTTTTGTCTTATGCAATTCAGTTTTTTGTCCCAGATGTGCAGTGAATTATAATAATCCTCTTCTTGGCGGTGACAGGTATCATTTGAAGTCTGAAATTAAGGACTGATCAGAGAGAGAGAGAGAGAGAGAGAGAGAGAGAGAGAGAGAGAGAAAAGAGAGAGAGAGAGAGAGGGGGGGAGAGAGAGGGGGGGAGAGAGAGGGAGAGAGAGAGAGGGAGGGAGAGAGAGAGGGGAAGAGAGAGAGAGAGGGAGAGAGGGGGGAGAGAGAGGGAGAGAGAGAGAGGGAGAGAGAGAGAGGAAGAGAGAGAGAGAGAGAGGGGGGAGAGAGAGGGAGAGAGAGAGAGGGAGAGAGAGAGAGAGAGAGGGGGAGAGAGAGAGAGAGGGAGAGAGAGAGAGGGAGAGAGAGAGAGAGAGAGGAAGAGAGAGAGAGAGAGGGAGAGACAGAGAGAGAGAGAGAGAGAGAGGGGGGGGGGGAGAGTGGGAGGATGAAATTACAGGGGATAGAGAAAGAGAGAGACTACACAGAAAGAGACTACAGAGAGAAAGAGAGATGGGGAAGAGAAGAAGGGAGCGAGCGAGAGAGGAGTGAGAAAGAAAAAGAAGAGGGGAGAGAGAGAGAAAGGGGGATAAGGGAGAGGAGGGGAGGGGAGAAGGAGGGGAAGAAAGTGAGGAGAAACAAAGATATATAAAGAGCGAGAGAGAGAGAGAGAGAGAAAGAGAGAGAGAGAGAGAGAGAGAGAGAGAGGGAATAAAAGGGAGTGGGGAGAAAGAGAAAGAAGCAGACAGATAGGCAGAGGAATAGAAAGAGAAAGATATGAGTAAAGATAAATCGAATGATTGTATGATAGGTCATGATTTATCCCGTGCAGAATAATTCTGAATCACTGAACTGTATCTTCACCGGGACCTGAGCACGGATCGAATGACAACTGTGCTCTTGTCTGCGACCGGCCATATACACCAGCCAAACAACTCCACTGCTTGAGGAAATAAAAGAGTTTTGATCCTGTCAGTTATAATTCATAATATGATTTTACCGGTGAAAACATCTCTTGTTGCACAAACATCCAACATGCTGTGTATTTGATTAAAATTTGATATTTGAAAAATCTGAATTGTTTGCGTGTAAAACAGTCAGGTTTGCCACTGGCAATAAATCTTTTCCTCCTTTTTTTAAGGGGGGGGGGGGGTGTACGAACAACATGAGATTCAGAAAAAAAGATGGGTAAAAGGCAAATTTTGGAATCTTGTTTTCTTTCAATATTGTAAATGTATTGTTGTCATCGAAGTGATTATGGCAGATAACGCAACGATGGTTGAGGGGGTGGGGGGGGGGGTGGGTACGGAGGCTGGAGATAATAAACTGATTACCAATTAACAGCTAATTTGTGAAAAGGTTAGAAACGGACCTGTTGAGGTGCACGAACCAAAGACACCAGAGCTCACACGATCAACGGTGCTGTGCAGTTGCGGAAACAGAATCTACACCAATCAGTGTGAAATTCACTTGTTAACGTCATACATCACAGACTGAAATGTACTCTGCCTTTCTATCTGCGTGAAATATTTTACGACTAGATCTAATAGTTTTCTTTTATGGTAATCACAACAGGTAAATTGCCCAGTCACAATGTTTTTTGTTGTTTCTTCGTACAATTTTGTTTTGGTTTTTTACGGTGTTTTTCCGTAACATGGCAGAACTGGATTCTGCAGTATGAGAAGAGGGAATTCGATTCTACTGTCGTTCGTTTTGTGACATGGTCGGTCATATTTCGACAGTGAAACTCGCAAACCGTGTAAGTCCAAAAGTAGGTCAGCTCTGACTTTTTGCCAAATGGTACCACATGACGATTGTGCACCATCTACATCAATATTCTGTAATAAGATCCCAATAGAAACCCTTGTATTAGTCATGTGTGCAAACCATTTAACTTGAATGGTTCTCACATCGTATTTGAACAGCAAAGTAGTTTTTTGCCATTTTCTCAAAACAATGGAATTTAGAGTTACACGGTTTGCGAGTTTCCCCCTCGCTTTGGGTCTAGACACAGCTCACAAAGACGAAGTAGACAACGGGAATGAGACAAACAAAATGTGAGTTGCCCAGGCAAGCCACCACAACAACAACAACAATAACAACAACGACAACAACGACAACGACAACAACGACAACGACAGCAACACTGGGTAAGAGAAAAAACAACAACAACAGAAAGAAAAAGGAAGCCGAAAGTGCACAGGTGCGCACGGAGTGGATATCTGTCTGCCGTAGGATCTGAGGGCGAAAGATGAGAGAAAGAAAGAGACCCCCTGAAAAAAGAGATAACATTATCCTGCACACGTGCATAAAATGCTGACATACTGGGGAGAGTTCTGTCATGGTGAGACAAAGCTAAAGTGCATGTGGGTGGGATGGAGGCTGCAGGCATGTTTTGGGGGGCGGGGGGGGGGGGGGGTGGTGGTGCAGGTCAAAGGTGTCAGTAACTGGACTGGACACAGAACACAAATCAAATGAGGAAAGGCAGACATGGTGTAACCTTGGTTCTTGTTTATTCAATCTCCATTTTCTAAAAATCTTGAGATCTTTAGTAAAGGTATATCAAACGCACATTTTGACACTAACTGTTTAAAATGCATTGTGACACTTATCAAGCTAGTTCAGTATTCCGATTTGTTCTAACTTCTTATCCTATTAACTAAAGCCGCAAACATTTACCGTCGAATTTCTCAGTTGTGTAAAAAGTGGACTTGGAAAAAATAATAACAAAGGTCGCTATAAAGACCAAATTCCTACCAATGTCAAAGAAACTGGAAATCTATTCCTTAAATTCTCTTTTACAAACACAGGAGCCAGCCCGCACCTGGGCTTGCAAGAAAATATCCTATTTCTCGGTATTTTTGATTTGCAATATTTTATACATGATGATAATTCAATGCTGCACCGGAAAACGCCAGTAAACAACTGAAAAATGACACAGAGAGAAGTAAAATATCTACAAAGTACTGACATGAAAAGCTAGAAATCTTAGGCTATAAATTACGCGGTCGAAAAGGTACGGCTCAACTTCAGAAATTTTTCCCGCAGAGCGTAATACGAATGTAATGAACTTACAATTTCATTCGTCCATTGTAAATTAGATTTATACTTTTTTTTAACGAAATTTGGTGAAAATCATATAATTTATGTTTGTAGGTTTTTTAGGTGCCTCGGAGTTTTTGCTGGGCCTAAGTTTTGCAACTTGCTTCTATTTATAGAATGTGGGACTTTAAGTCAATAAAGCAATTTCAAAAAAAATTACAAACCTGTTCCGGCTCTCTGATGGGCGATGTGGTTGGGTTTTTCGCTTGCGCCTTTCCTTATTTCCACTGCCAATTTGTTTTTCGTTTAGAATTTATTGCATAGTTCTTTTGCTATTTATTATTTACGAAGTGCTTTGCCAAAAGCATTTTGCAACATATTTTCTGTACAGCGAGTGTGGAAAGAGGACCAGACATAATATTATTTAGACATGATGGAAGAACAACGGCAAAGACAATAACATTGCAGGGAGATGAAACGGGGATGTAGTGGAAAGACAGAAAGATATTGTCGTTAAAAAAACAAAAGACAAGGCCATTGTAAAGGACAAAACGTAGCGCCAGAGTCAGGGTCCATCCACTGTTGTACCCCCCCCCCCTTCCCAGGCATATCTACTTTATGGACAACCCCCCAAGGATATCAAAACACGCCAGCGCTTCTGTGATTTATATGACAGTAACTGACATGCCTGGAGTAGAGGCGGAGGTGGAGAGGACCGGGCAGAATAGATTAATGTAAACATTGGTGGAGTATAGTAGAATACCACAGTCTCTACCGTAAAGATGTGGGGGTAAAGCTGAAGAAAGAGGATGTAGATAATGAAAGAAAACTGTATGAAAGGACAAGAAAACAAGAGGATATTTCAAGCCCGAACACCAGGCAGAGTGTGTACATGAGTGTTTGTGTTAGCCCATGGCAATTTCATAGTCCACGATAGGACAGTCTCACCGCCAGAGAGCACTGATTTTGGAGAGAGGGCAGGGATGGCTGTGGTTGGACTGAAAGGAAAAGAGGGCAGGCGAGGGTCTAAGTCTGAGTGGAGTTTGGAGGAAAAGAACGTCGACGTGATAACGGTGACACTGTACTAGGAAAAAGTAAGACGATAGACAGAATAATGTTATTGTAAGATAAGATAAGATATAACTAGATTATCCTGTTTCCAGGAAATTTGTTGTCACAGCATCAGTAGTGGTACACAACAGTAAGTACAATATCTAAGACCTACAAGTCTTTAACGCACACCGCACACACGCACATTGCTCACACAACATTACCAGCAAGTAAGAACGTTGCACGCGCACACACACACACACACACACACACACACACACACACACACACACACACACACACAAACATACACACTGTAAAACAATCCATCAGGAAAAACTAACAACAGCATACTACATCAGGAAACACTGCTACTTCAAATTGCGGATGGCAAAAAAGCTCGTCTACAGCGCTCTCTGTTTGTTTTTAAATACATGTACAGTATTCGCTCCCTTTTTTTTGGGATCGGACTATCTGATGGAACAAGGGGTGGGAGCAATCATTTAGAATTGATTTCAGTTTCTGTAACAGAACGATAGGACAGAAGCAGACCCTGCCAGGAGCGTCCACCAGCAACCACTCACAGGACAAGTGAAGGGCTGAGTAAAGATGCCAACCAACAGAAAGGCTAAGGCTAATGGCCCACTGAGATAGGTCAGGTTTGTCTCGGTTTTAGTGTGAAGTGTGGAGTCAAACGTGACCTCACGCACTGACGAGATCTAAAACAAGACAAGTCTGTCTCACTAAATCGGGCGCGTCAAAACTATTTTGAGTCACCTGGGGAAAATAGAGACCTGGCACTGTGGGTTGAAACAGACGCAAGACGGACTTGACTCACTGTATCACAAAAGGGGACG
Source organism: Onchidella celtica (assembly GCA_963931925.1). NCBI lineage: Eukaryota > Metazoa > Mollusca > Gastropoda > Systellommatophora > Onchidiidae > Onchidella > Onchidella celtica. Next base: position 62,866,821 of record OZ007572.1, read on the forward strand.
CGGTGGCCTAGAGGCAAGGTGCTCGTCTCGCATCCCGAAGGTACCGGGTTCGAATCCCAGTCGGTGCCGGTATGTTGGAATCTGGGGATTTTTCTCATATTTTTCTGTCCCTGATCCTATGGTAGGTAGGATCGAGCACCTAGTCTTCTCGGATAAGGTCGAACAATTCGGAGGGCCCGTGTGTACGTTGCGCACGTTAAAGACACCTTGGCAGTTGGAAATCGAAAAGAGCAGGCCGAAGAGGCCGCTGCCCGGGCAAAATTCTAAAAAACGAATCCCAACCACAACAAGGAAAATAGAAACAAGAAAAGGGAGGTGTAAATGCTAAGGGCAGCGAACCTCCTAAAATAAAGACCTAAGCACTCAGTGTATCACCAGTTTCACTGACAGAGTGGCATGTTTCTATGGTCACTTTACAACTTCCAGAAAAAAGAAACACATTCAAGCAAAAATCATCTATCATCTAATCCAGACATAAGCAACCTACTACCAAAGGGCCGGAATCGACCCCCCCCCCCGGCCAAACAATTTCGGGCGTCCCCACCCCTCCATCCTTGCCCTGGAGGTTATCAGTTACCATTGTAGTCCCTTTCCAACACAATAAGGCTTTATTAGAGACGAAGGAGACGTGTGCCCTGAGGTGGACAACGCGTCTCGTGCCCTGTGTGGCGGGCAGAGATATCCTAGATAAAGGTATCTCTGGTGGAGAGTCAGCTAAGTGGACCGATCTGGAAAATAGAACTCTATACTTTTTTCTTCATGTTAATTATTTGTGTGTGTACAGTCGTGTGAGGCTGCCAGAGACTTTACGAAGGATCCTCTCTCTCTTTAGCCCCCTCTCTCTCTCTTTCTAGCCCTCTCTCTCTCTCTCTTTAGCCCTCTCTCTCTCTCTCGCTCTCTCTCTGTCTCTGGGCCCCCGCAGAGCCAGCTTAAGGCATGGACACACTAACGTTTAGTGGGGCCCATGCATGCAAATTTACATTGGTTTTTGAAACTGGGAAGAAAATCTCGCGCATAACAAAAGAATCTGCACACGGGCCCGTAATGATGTAAAGACAGCCCTGGAGGCCCGCCCTCCGGTCGCCGACATGCAAGTGACCCAAGAAACACCGCTAGAAACCCTGACATGGGCAGGACTCAAACTTGGACCTTTCACACCTAGGTCAAACGCTCTTCCCACTGAGCCACTACACCGGCGGTAAACCTTTCACACACCTACACATGAGTAAATGTCTTTAGAATGCGAACAAGGCTGGACTGGTGTACATTTGACGGCAGGAATTAACATGACTAAACTGAAAACTTTAAAGAAAATAATATCAAAGAGAACATGATAACTATTCCATTTGCAGACACTTCGAGCACTCCGGATAATGTAAAACATTGGAGTGCACCCTTTAGAGAGAAGACACAATGAATAGAACTGGGGCGGGGAAGGAAAGCACTGCTAGGGGGTGGAGGCGATTTGGGGTGGGGTGTCGTGATATGATGCCATGATATTACATCCAAGCCAGTAACATAACACAACATAACCCATGCAATGAACACCTGTCGGTTATTATATAGGAGTGCTGATGTAATTGTCGTCATACGCGGAAATAATTTTGACAGTTGGGGAGTGTTTCATAAATGAAGCCAACGTAACCAGGAAGAGAAAAAAATGGGCAGGCTTTTATTTTTAGTGGGGGGGGGGGGGGGTGCAGAAAGGCTTAAAACAGAGCTAGGCAGTGCTTACCATCTGTTTTAAAATCAATTTACGTGCACCATGAGAGGAAACTGACATTATGGCTAGGAAAGGGGAAAATACTTCCCGTATTCGTGGGAAAGAGGGAAAGGGGGAGGGGGGGGGGGGGTTCCATTCCATTTCTGTGTGTTGGGGTATGAATTTTTCCTTACTGAAACCTTAGAAGTTACGACCAATAAAAGTTTTTTTGTTCAAAACGTCTCCGGCGCGATTAAAGCAGGGGAAAGTGATATCGTTGTGTGGACATGTTCTGTCTGTTGTAGATTCAGCGTTTCAGGGTGTGTGTGTGTTTTCCACAATTCAGCTTTTTAAACAGACGGTGTGGGAGAATGATGGCTGAAGTGAAAACACATTAAAAAGAGAAACAGAAAAATAAAAGAGAAGACGATGGAGATGAGTAGGGAAGACAATGATGGTGGGGGAATGTGAGGAAGATAAAAGTGGAAAGGAAAAAATGAAAGGGGGAAGAGTTAGAATCATCTGGAAGGAACATGAAGCACGAGCAATAGCTTGAAAAAGAACAAGGGTTTCAACGCGCTCATTGCATACTTAAGATTTTTACAGTCATTTCTTAAATCCTTCTTTTTTTGTGTGTGTTTTAATTATAAGGGACAGAAATGAGAGAGAATTCTTGGCGTGGGTTTTTCTCTTGGCAGATGGAAGTGGGAGAAGCTGCGGTTTTCTCTTTTGTGTTTTGTTTTTCTGATGGTTTCTTGACAGGGTAAGAAATCTGTGAGCATGAATAATACATTCAAGGCTCTAAGCCTTGTGACATCGGAATGTGAGTGCTACACACACACACACACACGCTTAAGCTGCACTTACTCACACAATTTGGGTGCAGTCAGGCAGTGATGATTTTATAATGGGATTGGAATGCAGATGATGATTACTATAATACAATAGAAAAAAACAAAACTTTCGATGATGATGTTGGTGATGATTATAATGCCACTTGTAAGGCCATCTAGGAACTGGTTAATACGGGAAACACTGCATTTGGGAATGGAGAAGTTTGGGAATAATGTAAACGAACGAAGAATGACTTAGCTTCACCGCGAACTTTATAGAATAAAGTTGTCGAAATCATTGTATTATAAGTGAGTGCATGAGAAAACCCGGCATAAGTCGGCAGAGCTGATTTTGAGAAAAACGGCTTTGAAGTGAAAATATGGGTCCGACACAAACTTCCAACTTGGCTGTTGTTTAGGGGACCGTGGCATGTTACAGGGTAAACTGTAGATGAGCAGTGAACACTATTCATTATGATCTCTATAACGGCTTTGTAATTAGACTACGGTCTCCTAACAAGATCCAAAAACTTACGTCTTGGCTGTTGCTTGGGGACAGTGGCACGTTACAGGGTAAACTGTAGATGAGCAGTGAACACTACTCACTATGATCTCTATAACTGCTTACTTACTAGACTACGGTCTCCTAACATCAATCACTCCAATATTACTTGGTCAATTAGCTATTGCCACTTATAGGATTAAATGCCGTTTTCTCAAAATCTTGTTTTAGGGGGGTCACTGACTTCAATTTATCAGAAATGTCTTGTCTTTTATTATATGTACAGAACTCAAAATGTCATGTTGCCGACTTATGCCGGGTTTTTCCCATCCACACTCATTTAAAGTAAGCAATGCCTCCAGCGTAATCATGAAAGGCTTTTCAATCGCAGAGCTGTAAATTCTACAAAATATCATATTTTGCATAGAAAGACGTAAAGGTGTATATGGGCATACTTTAAAAGGTCTTGAAGTTCGCCTGTTGATAATGATGGCTTAGAAAGTTAACGTGTCCTCGCTGTTTAAAACACAGGGATAAAAGCAACAGTTTATAATTATAACGTACTTACCGCTAGAGTAAACTGGCGTCTATTGTCACTGACATAATCAAAGTTCCGCCTGGGCTTTTTATTCCGCGGCTTTATCCGGTGTCACCCATCAACAACTGGACCGGTATCGTGATATATCTCACATGGAACGGGGATAGTATCGTTTTATCCTTCCTGCCGCCAGATTTTTGACATTAACTTTGTTTTATCCAACCTATCTCGTCCACGCAGACTCTTCAAAAAACACAGAACCAACGCCAGATCAGCTGATTGGTAAACAGCGCCACAAGTCCCAGGTCGAGTAGAACCGCCGCCCAGGTTTCCTGTGGGCCAGTCCAGACTGTAATGTGTGAACCCTTCATCAACCGTTCCCTCCCGAGTGTGAAGCCGAAACTGCTTCTGCGGCGCGTGAAGTTTTACCACGGGGGTGTTGGGACTGGGGGGCTCTAACCTTCGTGGGTTGGCGGGGGTTTTTCCCCTGAGGATCTGACCCGCATGATCGGTGTTGTAGCATGGAGGCGCGTATGATGACCACCTGTGTTATCCGGTCGTCACGGCCTCAGCCAAAATAAACAAAGATTGTTTACTGTGTATATGAATTTATACAGGAGCCGTTTCTTTTCACCTGACCTTTTCTTTCTTTTTTTCTTCTGTTTATTCCTTCTCTCCTTCCGTCCTATCTCCTTCATATATCTGACCCCCCCCCCCCCCCCGTGCGAGAGCTCAGGTTAATGGGTTAGAAATCTCTCCGTTCACAAAAATGTTGACCATTAAGGTGTCTCTCACAAACGGACCATAGCTTTGTCTTCAAACACATGGCGGGGCAGGAAAATGACCATTATTTTGTGTAAAGATTGTGATCAATGTCCAGTTTGTTGGATCATGATAAAAATCACCCAGTTTTATATAATAAGACTGTTTTTAATAATAATAATAATGGATGGCATTTATAAAGCGCATATCCATTTAAAAAAAAAATGCTCTGTGCGCTTTACAGAAAGACTTGTTCTCTTGATTTGCATCTCTCTCTCTCTCTCTTTCTATCTCTCACCCTCTCTCTCTCTCATTCTCTCTACTTCTCTCTATCTCAGAGCAGATTGTAACGCAACCTGCTCGGCGCAGTTCACAACTCACAACTCGTATTCTGAAGTATTATAATAATATTGAATATATATTAATATTTATTTAATAATGAATTATAAATTTTTGTTGGTGAATGGGGGGTGATAGGGATAAATTTTTAATCTATTAATTTCAATTTTGCCCGGGCAGCGGCCTGTTCGGCCTGCTCTTTACGATTTCCAACTGCCAAGGTATCTTTAACGTGCGCAACGTACACACGGGCCCTCCGAATTTTTCGTCCTTGTCCGAGAAGACTAGGTACTCGATCCTACCCCCCAATAGGATCAGGGACACGAAAATATGAGAAAAATTCCAATTTCCAACATGCCTGCACAGCCCGGGTTTTGAACCCGGGACCTTCGGCATGAGAGGCGAGCACCTTGCCTCTAGACCACCTTGGTCCCTTTTTTTCTGCCGTTCTGCGGGGAAACACGGTGTGCAACAAAAAGAGAATTTCGTAGAAGGCGCGAAGATATAAACAAAAGCATAATATGGAGTTGCTCTTTAATTTATTCTTTGTTCTGTTAGAACGATTAGTTGTGCAAACGTATAATCCAGATAGAAAGAAAGAGCATAATTATTTCATTCTATAAGATGATAATAAAAAAATTTAATCCAAACTGGCCTGTACAGCCTTTCTCGGTGACACTGCAGTATAATATGGTATTTCTCAAGATATCGAGAAGCCCTTGAAATATGTACTCATCTTGATTTCTACTACCACACCAACCAGCATCACAACGTCAAAGCGACTTAAATGTCCGTAGAATTGGAAGGATTCCCTTAGGGGCGGGTTCCTTACATCAAACCGACGCCGGCATGATGTCGTAACCAGCGGATCTACGTAGGAACGATGTCATTCCTAGGTGCAAACTTGGCGTCAGTCCTACGGATCGGATTTCCCTAGGGTTGCTGGCTCAGGCACGGGTGCAGCTCATCCTCTGGCTGACCACACCCAACTCTTGACCCAAATGACCACAAGGAAAAAAAAAGGACCATAATATTCACATCAAAGGAATTGTCTGTGGGTGCCCTCCGGTCCTTTTCTGTATTCAAAGCCCTCTGTCTGCTTTGTAAACATCTCAGTTGCTATAGTTTTATCTGCACGAAACACGTGGACCAGTGGCTCTCCAAGTCTGTGGGCTGCATTCCTTCACTTGCGATCCTGTCGTTAATTTAACTACTAATAACGCAAATGCGTAAAACTAACGCATTGTTTGTGAACAATTTTTTTTCTCTATTTCTTGCGCTAACACCGGTTAATGTAGTTACCTCAGTTTAAAGCCCAGTGATTATGAATTAGGCCGCAGCTTTTCTCAGTTCCTCGCGAATTTTGAATTGTCATTTTACAAGTTTGTTCACCATTATACTTTAAGTGGTCTTGTGCATGCATAGCATCCACTCCGCTATTTTTTACGGAAAAATGGCGTATGAAAAAGAAAAACAGAGCGGAGTCGAACGGATACTGTGGACAAGTGTACAGAGGCAAAGAGTGTTTTACTTTCTGATACGTCATTTTCCGTAAAACAGCGGAGCGGATGCTGTGGTCAGGTATACAGAGACAAAGATTAAGATTGCTTTACTTTTTCATAGGTCATTTTCCGTAAAACAGCGGAGCGGGTACTGTTGGACAAGACCACTTACAGTGGTAGTTATTGAAACAGTTGATCTAACTAACGTTTTTTAATCACAGTCAAATGAAAGCAGAAATCTTCATTTCAGAGGATCATAAAACTTCTATGTACGTACAGAGTATATTCTTACCAAGTTTGAAGTTCCTCTTCTGACTGAAGTTCCTCCCCAACACAAATTTGAAATTCCTTCCCTGAGAGCCAAGCACCCTTGGCCCACCCCATGTTTCAGGATCATTGGCGTAGATACAGTGCATTATAGAAACTAAAGCATTTCCTTAAGAACAAACGTCTACATAGACTGTGTATTATGAAATATGAAATATGATAGGTCAGAGTGACAAGTAAACAGTATGTGGGGTGGAAATAATTATCTCAGAAAGCTCAGGCGAAAGATTGAGCCGATTGGACTTAAAAATGTACATAAAAATATTTCCTCAGTTATGAGTGATGGCGTATGTAGATCTGTCGAATCCGGGGATACATACAAGGAGGAAAAGGTTGGCGGGGGGGGGGGGGTGCAAGGAATGGACGTTACTGCAATCACTTCTGTGGACACCTCCTCCCCTCCGAAATTTTTCAGTTCAGATTGTCAAGTGCAAGTGGCACTCCAAATACTTTAACAGCATAACCACTGTCATGTCTGACCGACAACTGTATTATTCACATTTACACGAAATCGAGCCCCCCCCCCCCCCCCCCGGTAAATGTGAAGGGTCCCCTTGAAGGGGATTTCGTGTAAATGTGAAGGGTCCCCTTGCGAGGTCACTATTTCAGCGAAAGTGGCATGATCAAGCACCTGACAGACTTGCAAATGATTCAAATTCATAAGTTGTTAGAACAATCAATTTTGACGAAACACCAAATATTCACAACTAATTGAGACCCAACAAATAACATGTTGTGGTACAGCTGTTTACTTTTAGAAGTCCACGGTGTAGATACACCCCAGTTAACCAGACTTTTCTACCCCAGTTTTCTTCCTGCTTGTGACATAATTATGTCGTTGGATTTGCATACAGGTACGTTTTGTTGTTGTTTTTCTCTCCTCTTTCTCTCTCTCTCCCTCATTTCTCTCTCTCTCTCTCTCTTCCCCCCCCCCCTCCTTCCTCTTTATCTCTCCCCTCCCCTCTCTCTTCTCTGTCTCCCCCTTTTGCCCCTCTCTCCCTCTCCCCCTCTCTCTCTTTCTCTCTCCCTTGCATTCGCTTCCCTCTTCTTGCCCCCAACTCCACCGCTATGACGAGTGTTTCTCGACCTAAGATAGGAAGATTCGAACTCTGACAGACTGTGAAGCTAAACCCCTCAGATTTGTTTTTCCACTGTAGGACGTGTCTTACTGTCCAAGCAGTTTGCTGCAATCATATTTCCGGATTTGTTATTGTGTAAAAGCAGATTAGCTCACTCAAACTACCCGTTTCTCTGATCAACGTGTATTCCAGTGACGCCGTGGAAAATGAGCAAAAGCGGAAGTTGAACGGGCCTAAGAAGACTGATTTTGGCAGGTGTTTTCATGACACCTTAAAATTATAACAATAAGGCATTGGATTTATACAGCGCTTCATTCCGTTAACAGCCACTGGCCCTATCCATAATCCGTAGTTATTTAAGTAAATACGGTGTTAACGCAAAAAAATGAAAAACTGGTATTCACAATTAGTATAGTTAGTTTTAGGTATTAGCTCTACGCGCTTCACAACATTTACATCGTATCTATCCTAAACAACACACACTCACATACCCAGCGAAAAAAAAACAACCTTGATGAATATGCAGAGTGTAAAAAGATGACTCTTCAGTGCTGCAGCTGATGTTTAAAAGTCAAAAATTTTCATTCTCTTTCAAAGACAGAGGTAGAGTATTCTGAATCTGAGGTCCTTGAAAAGAAAACGAATTTCCACTCATGGTCTTAAGGGGCATCTTTGGAATCTTAAACTCAAATTTTAAGCACGCCTAAATTCACTTGGATTTCAAAACCTACTATATAGCTGTGCATAAAGACCAGCCAGTATAATGTCTTCTGTGTAAAGCACATTAACCCTGCACTGTTATTGTTAGAGCTGAAGTTCTCAGAGTCCAAGCATGCATGAGGAATACATTTCGTTCAGTGTCTCGGTTCTGGCAACAACAGCGGAAAATGCTTCCTGCTGGATTTGGTGTAAAAGAAATGAACACTAAATTATACCATATAACCAGTGGCAGTTTTGGCAAAATGGATAAGACACCTGCACAGAAAAACAGAAACTAAACGGTGCGGGTTCAAATCCAAAGAAGAGCTTGGCGACGAAAAAACGGTGGGAGTCGAACACCGAGAGTCATGAACTCGGTGTGGCCGGGGTTCTAGAAGAGGTCATGAAGGTAAAGGCCGAAACATTTAATGAAAGAATCCACTCTTCCTCCGAAGATCGTCATCTGCCTCGCTCCACCTGAGGGGTTTCTTAGCACTTTCAGAGACTCTCTGGCTCGACGGCGTTTAGCTCTTTATTTCAGGAAGTTCTCTGCCCTTGGCATTTACACCTCACATTTCTTGTTTTTATTTTTCTTGTCGTGATAGGAATTAGAATTTTTAGAATATTTTTCTCCGGGCAGCGGCCTGTTCGGCTTGCTCTTCTCGATTTCAATTGCCAAGGTATCTTTAACGTGCGCACCGTACACACGGGCCTTCCGAGTTTTGCGCCCTTATCCGAGAAGAATAAGGTCTCCATCCTACCTACCATAGGATCAGGGACAGGCATTCCCCCCCCCCCTCCCCCCTACCCCCTAAAGAAAAACATTCCAACATGCCTGCACCTACCGGGGATCGAACCTAGTACCTTCCGGCATGAGAGACGGGCACGTTGCCTCTGGACCACCGTGTCCCTCTGGCACGAGGATGGAACTAAAACCTTCAGGTCAAGACGTGAATATACCGAAAGTACTACATATTCCACTTTCATTTTTTCCAAAACCACCAGCAAAATTTACGTCACGTTGATGTCACGAACTTGTTTGTCCTAATGTCTGTATTTTACGTTCCCCAGGTTTAAACTACCGCCTGTCCTTCACCTCATATTTACCTGAATTGTTTTTTGTTTCATTCCCTCCTCGCTGTTTCATTCCTAGCCTCTCCACCTGTCCCCCTTCCCCCCCCCCCCAACACACACCAAATTACCCCCACCTTTCACCCTGAAATCCCCTGCTCATGTACCAACACACTAGTCCTTATCTTCTTGCAATCATCATCACAACTTTCGTTTTTTTCAGGTTATTCTATTCTCCTGACTTTCTTTTGTCTTATCGTACATTTCTTGTACTCTCCGTCGACTTCTCCTCCCCCCCCCCCGCCCAATCGTCACCAGTTCTCATCGCTGTTAGCTTCACTATCCAAATGGCTGAATGTGCTGCCACCCCACCCCCCCCCCCAACCTCCCCAAAGTGGTTCATGTCGTTACATTACTCATGGGTAATTAAGATAAATTCTTCGTGTACTTTGTGAAATAATTAAGATTGCCAAAGTGTTGAATTTACCCCGTAGTTAAACAACTGGTGCGCACAGAGATTAAAAACGTAACTTGAACCACTCATGTCAAGGTTGTTTCCAGAGGCAACACTGAGTGAGGGAAACCCGAGGGTTTTGAGTTCAAACCCCTTGAATGTGTCCGTAATCTTGACGATTCTTGCTACTCAATTTCATTTTCCATTAATTTAAAAAAAAGAAAGAAAAACTAGTATAAAAGCCGTTCATATGAACAGGTCTCAAAACAGTTTAGGTGGGTAGAAAATTGAGTTTACAAAATATTATAAAAACCACGGTAGGTTTAGATTCTATACATTTCCTATTTAAATCTTTTATTGTTCCATTGTTTTATCTGTTCAATTTTCCAATTTTTTTTTTCTCTGCTGTTGTTTTTTCGGTTTTTTTTCCTTGAAAAAGTGTGTTGCCGAAAGATCGGCCATTTTCTGTCATCTCTTTTAGTTTTGCGTTTCAGTGTAGGCCTATCGTTTGGGTATTATTGGGGACAAGGTGGTCTAGAGGCAAGGTGCTCGCCTCTCATGCCAAGGGTCCCGGGTTCTAAACCCGGGCAGTGCAGGCATGTTGGAAATTGGATTTTTCTCATATTTTCAAGTCCCTGGTCCTATTGGGGGGTAGGATCGAGTACCTAGTCTTCTCGGGTAAGGACGAAAAAATTCGGAAGGCCCGTGTGCACGTTGCGCACGTTAAAGATACCTTGGCAGTTGGAAATCGTAAAGAGCAGGCCGAAAGGCCGCTGCCCGGGCAAAATTGAAAATTGAAATTAATAGATTAAAAGTTATCCATATCACCCCCGCCAGAATTTATTATTCATTATTAAATATATATTGTTATTAATAAATATTCAAATATTATTTGAGTTGTGTGTTGTGTGAACTGATGTGAGTTGTGAACTGCTGTGAGTTGTGAACTGTTGTGAGTTGTGAACTGCGCCTGACAGGCTGCGTTACAATTTGCTCTGAGATAGAGAGAGAGAGAGAGTGAGCGAGACAGGGAGAGAGAAAGAAGCAGTGCAGTGTGTTGAGCGCTTCGCCGGCAGCTCCATTCTGCTCTGTGGTTGACATGTTGTTTCTGTAAAGCGCATAGAGCATTTTAAATGGATATGCGCTATATAAATGCTATACATTATTATTATTATTATTTCTTACGCGAGGCTTTGCTACATAGAACTTTTTCTTTTTGCCACATTTTGACTTTGAGTTTACAAAACAGAGCAGAGTGAAATGATAATAATTTTATTTCAAGGTTCTTGTTATAAGTACGTACGCACCTCAAGCGTCTTGAGCTTGGGCCGCGTAGGTTTACGTACCTATCCCTAACCCTGTCCTTATCCTCAATCCGAAATCGCATCGAATCCCTAACCCTGCCCCCCCCCCCCCCCTTACCCTTTCAAACAAAAAATAAACAGGAGGAAAACAAAAAGAAAATCTGAAAGAATAATTAATTAAGGCTGTTGTTTGGAGTATTTCGGGAGGAGCTCACTAGCTCTGGAGTCACAAAAGGCTTTAAAATACGTTCCCCTACCGCAAAAAGCTTGGGGGACGTAGGTACTTTTAACATCATTCTAATTTCAATATTTTAAGCTATCTGGCAAGATTCAGTGCACACCAAGAATTTGTTCAGCTGAATGCCCGTTTGTCAGGTGTCCTCTAAACCTTCATGCGCATTAAGAGTTCAATGATTTGTGCATTATGCGGATTATTTCTCAGTGGCGCCCAATCGCAATCATGTTCTTATATAACGTGTCTGGTCCTCAGCCATACTTCATTTCTTCAGGCTAAATTTCAGAGAGATCATTCATGACTATTGGCAAGAAAAGGGTTTTCTTGTATTTTTATATAAACATGAGAAAAAAGTCTCCCAACTTTGAGGTTTGAGTTTGAGTTTAGATTTTACGGCTCGTCGACACGATAGGGGTCACCTTGCGCCTTCCAAACTGAGGAACATTTTGATTCTTATGGCTGATTGAAGGGTTTCTGAGTGAAATGTTCTCTTTGTGTGCTAGATGGTTCTACTCTGTTCTCAGATAATCAGCATCATTTTCAAAAATGGGATTTAGCGTTCACGGGAGAAGCACTGGTCTGCTTGTGTAAAGTTACTGTCTGGGATGCTCATTTTCGAGAGCCGCAGGAGAGGTATAAGAACAGATAAATGAAGGAATTTAAGAGGGGGGTCAAGATGAAGACATTAACGATGAAGAAGATGAAAAACGATGAATAGATATATCTTAAAATCAAACAAAGAAACAAAAACTCACATGCGAAAAGAGCTGGACGGAGCAGGATACAGCAGGATCATCAAAGACGAGGATACAACAAGTGAGTGAACTAAAACTATTTTTTTTCCTTGTCCAGATGACCAGAGTGGCACACACAGCCAGTGTACACCCTTCCTCTCGTCAGATACACTTGAACTGTGACCCTCACTGACCTATGGCACCGTGAAATAGCCGATATAGCCCCATCTCTCCACTGCCCAACGAGCCATGAGAATTAAAGGCTACTTTATCTTGGCATGATATCAATCGAGATCTCTCTCTCCCTCTTTCTCTGTCGCTGTCAGGGTCCATACAAATCCTTGTCAGATTTACTCCTAGTAAAGTACTAGAGGTTTTTTTTCTGACCTGCAAATCCGATTCGCCTTAAGGTTAAGTTATTTGCTTAGATAAGTGTGGAATAGATTCTTGATGTAGATCTACTGTCCTTCAAAGCGCGGTCTTTCCTGGCTCAGGAAATGTCTTCACTTCAGTACTAAACAGCTTCATGACTAAGTTTCCAGGGAGTAGCAACATTATTTTGAAGGTTTCAGTTGGAGATTATCTTCGGTTGAAATTTACAAGCCACGCGATTGTTTACGGGTTAAGAAACTTTTCTGTCTACCGAACAAAATTAACTATGGGCTTCTTTGATCGCGATCTCAGTTCTTGTCTGTTACCAACTCCACCTTTTTGCACAACTGAGAAATTCTACGTGAAAAGTTTCGGCTTTGGTAATGTGCTAAGGAGTTATAATAAATCGAAACTGTAAAACGGCTTGATAAGTGCTGCAACGCATTTTAAACAAGTGTTAAAGTGTGCATTTGCTCTAGCTCTTCTACATTCTGAAAGGTCTCCAGTGTTTCAGAAAATGGGCATAGAACAAACAAGAAGGAAAGTTGCGTTATGTGCTACTACTAAACCACAAACAGAAGTTTGTTTTGCTTTTTAAATCCGTATCTGCCAGGAATACGTTTAGATCTACTTCTGTGTTTCTGAGAACTAACTCGGACATTTTTTCCCTGGTTTATGTGTGACGTGTAAAAAAAAAAAAAAAGCTCTAGAGTCAAGTTGATATGATATGACGATCCATCCTCTAGATCTTGTCCAGCAAGAGGATGACCAGGAAACAGATGGCAGGGCTACATCCTGCAGTGGATTGACAATGTGAAGAAGGTGTGCTGAAAATAACGACCCGTCGCCCGATGGCAGTTTTGTAGCACAACCACCTGGTACCTGTGAGTACCGTATGGAGCAAGTGATAAAATATCACAGTAGCTTCCTGGGACAGCAGACTTGGTCAGGACTCAGGACGGTCCTACCACATACATGTACTACAACAACGGTTGTCTTAACCTGAAGTAGCTCTGTAGCTCCAGCAGGAAGAGATGGCGTTTTCCATCTAGCCGGCTAGATTTCTCTCATGATAAATACACTAATATTTGAAAATTTGTTCTACAGAACTACAAAACTGGGAGATCTACTTTGAAAACGATTTTGTGTGTGTGTGTTTTTTTCATATACGTTGCATTCTTTTCAGTTTCATTATAGTTATTATCACAGTCCTTCATCCTCGCGAAATATAAATATTAAAAATAAAAACACCCCCCCCCCCCACCCCGAATGTGACCGAAAACAAAACAAATAACAGGAGACATGACCTGTTATTGAAGATGAAAGGTTAAAAAACACCAGAGACATTGTCTGGAGGGATGGAAACCGCCCAGTGAAATCCATAAATTATCTGTTTCCTTATCCCCTGAGGTAATGGCGGAAATGACCTGAGGGAGAAATAAAATAAAATTGCCATGAAAAAAGAATCCACAGATAGATCTCGGGTGATTTCGTCTCTCGGTCCAAGCCCCGGGGCCACTGGCAACTGTATCTTTATGCGTGATAAATTAGCAGCCGGCGTGGAACATTATTACTTTAACGATTTGACGAGTCCAGCCTAAAGTAATGACATCAGGAGTTTATTGCTCTCGAGTAATCCAGAGAAAATGATGTGAGGAATTAGGTCAATCGGTGTGTCCACACTTAGTGGCCACTATAAAAGCCTTTTGATACAGAGATCTAAGCGACGTCTCGAGACGACACAAAAGGTAATAAAATGGGTGGTCAGCATTTGTCGCGGGCAAGAAATGGGTAGCTAAGAAAAGACCAATGCTTTGACCATTAAGATTTAAATATGTGGTTTGGTATCTGGATGGAAGAGTCTAAAGGCCCAGCGGGGAGAGAATGAGAAAGGAGTTAAGGTGGAGGAACGGGGTGGGACAGTTAGGGGAAATGAGTGACCCAGAAAAAAAGGAGGTCATGGACCAAAGTTTGGTATCTGAATTCAGGTTCAAATAAATCAGTGAAACATTCTTTCTTTAACGATATCTTTGCGCAATTCGTGTTATCAATAATGGTGCTTCCTGACATGGAAAATGCCACACATTTATTTATTTATTTATTTATTTATTTATTTATTCACTTATTTATCTATTTATTTACTATTGTTCTTGATCACTCGTTTGTCCTCGCATTTTGTCACTTGTTTTCGTACAAAAATCGGGTGTGTGTTTGTGACTGACTACACCAATGTTCTTGTCATATGCACTGGAATTTGTCGTTCCAGAGAGGAAAATGTCGTTGCATTTTTCAGCTCTTTCTCCTGTTTTGGGCAATGCATGGCTATTTGGTGTCTATGTTTTATCTGGAAGCTTCAAATTGGCCGTCTGTGTGTCAGATGGGACTTTTTTCATGAGTGAGTGAGTGAATGAATGGGTGAGTGAGTGCCCGAGGGAGTGAAATGGTGAGTGAGTGAGTGAGTTGAGTGGTTGAGTGATTGAGTGAGTGAGTGAGTGAGTTGAGTGGGTGAGTGAGTGAGTGAGTGAGTGATTGAGTGAGTGAGTGAGTGAGTGAGTGAGTGAGTGAGTTGAGTGGGTGAGTTGAGTGGGTGAGTGAGTGAGTGATTGAGTGAGTGAGTGAGTGAGTGAGTGAGTGAGTTGAGTGGGTGAGTGAGTGAGTGAGTGGGTGTGAGTGAGTGATTGAGCGAGTGAGTGATTGAGTGAGTGAGTGATTGAGTGAGTGATTGAGTGAGTGATTGAGTGATGTGTCGGAATTTAATGAAAGAGTGTGGGTGTTTATTAAGAAGTGACGGCGAAGGAGTACCGAGACTACCCAGGATATGAATGAAGTTTGTTTGAAGGATAAACAAAACCTTCTCAACTCTATCAGCGAATACAAGATGTTTTCTGTCCATCAAGTGGTGAGGAGAGGAGAATACAGACTTGTGACTCTATCATGCTTGAGTTCAGAGAGTGCATAAAAGATTTGTTTATACCCCCTGTTGTGTTGGTGATGCGCACGTGTGCTGGGCTCGTAAACATAACAGGCGCAGCTCCCGAAGTCTCATAAAGCTGTGCTACCTTCTCACCCCAGCCCATTGTTGTCTGTAACACACCTGTGTTTCGTGCTCAGTCAGCGTTATCGGGCTTATAAACTTTAATGCATTGGTTCTTTGGTTTGGGTTCTTGACAAAACATGACCTGTATTGATTTCATTACAGTAGGAGTAAATAACATTGATATAAAACACTTCATCCAGTCACACGCAAGCTCTTAGCGCTTTACAGTCGTTCTTGAACTCCTATTCAATTGAAGGGTTTAGAAATAGAAGAGACCGAAGTATCATTTGACTGCTTTTCACAACTAAAAATTCCACAAAACATCATTTCAGTATGAACCAATCGAATTTAGTACACGTTTGCAATACTGACATCAGCTCTTCGAATAAATCATTAAAATATTAAATTCAATTGGTTTATACTGAAATTGTGGTGTTTTTTTTGCTTTTTTCTCAAAGGCAGTCAAATGGCACTTAGGTCTCCCTTCTAATACTTACCCCCTCAATATTATTCACCAATGCTAAGAACATACTAGGTATAGGACAACGGTCAGAAACTCCCGTGGCTGCTTTCCATCAGTAAGGTGTGTTTAAAACATTTCTTGAACATTTCAGTTGCTTCATTTCTAGCCCTAGGTCTTGAGCCACAAAATGGAAATGGTCATTCACCCAGTGATCTGACAGACATCGTTAGAACTTTTACTTTATTTGATCTATCAGCAGCATCGTAGACCTGGGAAGTGATTTAACTGTCCACAGGACGTTGGTTGTCCATGTCTGGTCTATAGGAAGACAGCTAGTTTAGACTACTAATTCCCTGCACGAAAAGGTTCTTTATAAACACGCCACCATTCAAAATGTCCACCGGACCATTTCTTGGTTCCCAGCGGAAGAGAGAGAGAGAGAGAGAAAAAAAACACCATTCATAAACAACCATCTTTCTCAGAGTTCCTTCTCGTAATTTAAAAATCTGAGATTGTTCAGTCCTCATCATCATTTCTGATTTCCCTCAAGTGGGTGGGAGCATTCCAATTTTGAATCAGTTACATTCCTAGTACATGTGGTGGCTTTTTCAGAGAACCTGTCTTCTCTTTACCAGAGGCCATAATTCCCAACGGGCTGGGGAGTGAACCCTCGTTTAATTCAGGAGTACACAACCATTAAAACTGCACTTTCTGTCGGAGTTCACAGACAAACTTCATTCAGTGAGGGCAATTTTCGCGTCCTACACAGCCCAGGGGAGGCTCATGAGTTGATTTTACAATATTATTGAAGTGCACATTGTGAACGTTTTTGTCCTGATCGCACTCAGCCTGGGCTGAGCTGAACAACCACTTTCATTTCGCTTTGGTCCCGAATGAGCACTTGAGAAATGATTCCAGCGACGTAAGTGGTCGGTGAGAGGTGGGGACATAGAGCTGAGGAACGGAAAAGGGCAGGATTAAGGATGGAGAAATGTGAAGTTGGAAGAGGTCAGTGTAAGGAGCTAGAAGAGAAATAGTGATCGATATTGTGTAAAAAATGCAACACGGGATAAACGCAACAGAATGAAAAGATGGCAAATGAATCAAAATCTCAAGTGCAACTTAGAAAAACAACAACAAACAAACAAACAAACACGTGGCCGGACTAATTGACACGTTTCTGGTCTGGGAAGATAAAACAGAACATAAAATAAATCTATCAATGTAGGCCATGAAAGAGGCGAAGACTCCTCTAGAGCATAATTTTCAAGAGCGTGACGAATTGAGACTCTTTTACTCTCTTTTTTGTTTTATATTGTCAGTGACAACGTAAACTTGCTCAGAGAACTGAATTTCAAGTTTTCCATTACAACTAAAGTCAGTGACAACGTAAACTTGCTCAGAGAACTGAATTTCAAGTTTTCCATTACAACTAAAGTCAGTGACAACGTAAACTTGCTCAGAGAACTGAATTTCAAGTTTTCCATTACAACTAAAGTCAGTGACAACGTAAACTTGCTCAGAGAACTGAATTTCAAGTTTTCCATTACAACTAAAGTCAGTGACAACGTAAACTTGCTCAGAGAACTGAATTTCAAGTTTTCCATTACAACTAAAGTCAGTGACAACGTAAACTTGCTCAGAGATCTGAATTTCAAGTTTTCCATTACAACTAAAGTCAGTGACAACGTAAACTTGCTCAGAGAACTGAATTTCAAGTTTTCCATTACAACTAAAGTCAGTGACAACGTAAACTTGCTCAGAGAACTGAATTTCAAGTTTTCCATTACAACTAAAGTCAGTGACAACGTAAACTTGCTCAGAGAACTGAATTTCAAGTTTTCCATTATAACTAAAGTCAGTGACAACGTAAACTTGCTCAGAGAACTGAATTTCAAGTTTTCCATTACAACTAAAGTCAGTGACAACGTAAACTTGCTCAGAGAACTGAATTTCAAGTTTTCCATTACAACTAAAGTCAGTGACAACGTAAACTTGCTCAGAGAACTGAATTTCAAGTTTTCCATTACAACTAAAGTCAGTGACAACGTAAACTTGCTCAGAGAACTGAATTTCAAGTTTTCCATTACAACTAAAGTCAGTGACAACGTAAACTTGCTCAGAGAACTGAATTTCAAGTTTTCCATTACAACTAAAGTCAGTGACAACGTAAACTTGCTCAGAGAACTGAATTTCAAGTTTTCCATTACAACTAAAGTCAGTGACAACGTAAACTTGCTCAGAGAACTGAATTTCAAGTTTTCCATTACAACTAAAGTCAGTGACAACGTAAACTTGCTCAGAGAACTGAATTTCAAGTTTTCCATTACAACTAAAGTCAGTGACAACGTAAACTTGCTCAGAGAACTGAATTTCAAGTTTTCCATTACAACTAAAGTCAGTGACAACGTAAACTTGCTCAGAGAACTGAATTTCAAGTTTTCCATTACAACTAAAGTCAGTGACAACGTAAACTTGCTCAGAGAACTGAATTTCAAGTTTTCCATTACAACTAAAGTCAGTGACAACGTAAACTTGCTCAGAGAACTGAATTTCAAGTTTTCCATTACAACTAAAGTCAGTGACAACGTAAACTTGCTCAGAGAACTGAATTTCAAGTTTTCCATTACAACTAAAGTCAGTGACAACGTAAACTTGCTCAGAGAACTGAATTTCAAGTTTTCCATTACAACTAAAGTCAGTGACAACGTAAACTTGCTCAGAGAACTGAATTTCAAGTTTTCCATTACAACTAAAGTCAGTGACAACGTAAACTTGCTCAGAGAACTGAATTTCAAGTTTTCCATTACAACTAAAGTCAGTGACAACGTAAACTTGCTCAGAGAACTGAATTTCAAGTTTTCCATTACAACTAAAGTCAGTGACAACGTAAACTTGCTCAGAGAACTGAATTTCAAGTTTTCCATTACAACTAAAGTCAGTGACAACGTAAACTTGCTCAGAGAACTGAATTTCAAGTTTTCCATTACAACTAAAGTCAGTGACAACGTAAACTTGCTCAGAGAACTGAATTTCAAGTTTTCCATTACAACTAAAGTCAGTGACAACGTAAACTTGCTCAGAGATCTGAATTTCAAGTTTTCCATTACAACTAAAGTCAGTGACAACGTAAACTTGCTCAGAGAACTGAATTTCAAGTTTTCCATTACAACTAAAGTCAGTGACAACGTAAACTTGCTCAGAGAACTGAATTTCAAGTTTTCCATTACAACTAAAGTCAGTGACAACGTAAACTTGCTCAGAGAACTGAATTTCAAGTTTTCCATTATAACTAAAGTCAGTGACAACGTAAACTTGCTCAGAGAACTGAATTTCAAGTTTTCCATTACAACTAAAGTCAGTGACAACGTAAACTTGCTCAGAGAACTGAATTTCAAGTTTTCCATTACAACTAAAGTCAGTGACAACGTAAACTTGCTCAGAGAACTGAATTTCAAGTTTTCCATTACAACTAAAGTCAGTGACAACGTAAACTTGCTCAGAGAACTGAATTTCAAGTTTTCCATTACAACTAAAGTCAGTGACAACGTAAACTTGCTCAGAGAACTGAATTTCAAGTTTTCCATTACAACTAAAGTCAGTGACAACGTAAACTTGCTCAGAGAACTGAATTTCAAGTTTTCCATTACAACTAAAGTCAGTGACAACGTAAACTTGCTCAGAGAACTGAATTTCAAGTTTTCCATTACAACTAAAGTCAGTGACAACGTAAACTTGCTCAGAGAACTGAATTTCAAGTTTTCCATTACAACTAAAGTCAGTGACAACGTAAACTTGCTCAGAGAACTGAATTTCAAGTTTTCCATTACAACTAAAGTCAGTGACAACGTAAACTTGCTCAGAGAACTGAATTTCAAGTTTTCCATTACAACTAAAGTCAGTGACAACGTAAACTTGCTCAGAGAACTGAATTTCAAGTTTTCCATTACAACTAAAGTCAGTGACAACGTAAACTTGCTCAGAGAACTGAATTTCAAGTTTTCCATTACAACTAAAGTCAGTGACAACGTAAACTTGCTCAGAGAACTGAATTTCAAGTTTTCCATTACAACTAAAGTCAGTGACAACGTAAACTTGCTCAGAGAACTGAATTTCAAGTTTTCCATTACAACTAAAGTCAGTGACAACGTAAACTTGCTCAGAGAACTGAATTTCAAGTTTTCCATTACAACTAAAGTCAGTGACAACGTAAACTTGCTCAGAGAACTGAATTTCAAGTTTTCCATTACAACTAAAGTCAGTGACAACGTAAACTTGCTCAGAGAACTGAATTTCAAGTTTTCCATTACAACTAAAGTCAGTGACAACGTAAACTTGCTCAGAGATCTGAATTTCAAGTTTTCCATTACAACTAAAGTCAGTGACAACGTAAACTTGCTCAGAGAACTGAATTTCAAGTTTTCCATTACAACTAAAGTCAGTGACAACGTAAACTTGCTCAGAGAACTGAATTTCAAGTTTTCCATTACAACTAAAGTCAGTGACAACGTAAACTTGCTCAGAGAACTGAATTTCAAGTTTTCCATTACAACTAAAGTCAGTGACAACGTAAACTTGCTCAGAGAACTGAATTTCAAGTTTTCCATTACAACTAAAGTCAGTGACAACGTAAACTTGCTCAGAGAACTGAATTTCAAGTTTTCCATTACAACTAAAGTCAGTGACAACGTAAACTTGCTCAGAGAACTGAATTTCAAGTTTTCCATTACAACTAAAGTCAGTGACAACGTAAACTTGCTCAGAGAACTGAATTTCAAGTTTTCCATTACAACTAAAGTCAGTGACAACGTAAACTTGCTCAGAGAACTGAATTTCAAGTTTTCCATTACAACTAAAGTCAGTGACAACGTAAACTTGCTCAGAGAACTGAATTTCAAGTTTTCCATTACAACTAAAGTCAGTGACAACGTAAACTTGCTCAGAGAACTGAATTTCAAGTTTTCCATTACAACTAAAGTCAGTGACAACGTAAACTTGCTCAGAGAACTGAATTTCAAGTTTTCCATTACAACTAAAGTCAGTGACAACGTAAACTTGCTCAGAGAACTGAATTTCAAGTTTTCCATTACAACTAAAGTCAGTGACAACGTAAACTTGCTCAGAGAACTGAATTTCAAGTTTTCCATTACAACTAAAGTCAGTGACAACGTAAACTTGCTCAGAGAACTGAATTTCAAGTTTTCCATTACAACTAAAGTCAGTGACAACGTAAACTTGCTCAGAGAACTGAATTTCAAGTTTTCCATTACAACTAAAGTCAGTGACAACGTAAACTTGCTCAGAGAACTGAATTTCAAGTTTTCCATTACAACTAAAGTCAGTGACAACGTAAACTTGCTCAGAGAACTGAATTTCAAGTTTTCCATTACAACTAAAGTCAGTGACAACGTAAACTTGCTCAGAGAACTGAATTTCAAGTTTTCCATTACAACTAAAGTCAGTGACAACGTAAACTTGCTCAGAGAACTGAATTTCAAGTTTTCCATTACAACTAAAGTCAGTGACAACGTAAACTTGCTCAGAGAACTGAATTTCAAGTTATCCATTACAACTAAAGTCAGTGACAACGTAAACTTGCTCAGAGAACTGAATTTCAAGTTTTCCATTACAACTAAAGTCAGTGACATCCTGACCTTGCTTTCATCATTATTAAGTAAAACTCTGTATGAACCGAGACCTTCAACATTAATTTCATCTGAGTTATTTGGAAGTTTATGTTTTCAGCCAAGAACGAATACAATTAGCAACGAAGATTACCCTTTCTGTTTTCTGAATATGCCACTATTTTACATGGGGTTCGATATTATTCAGACTTACCTTTTTTTTTTTTTTTCAAGAGAAAGTTCTGAATAATTTCTTGAGCCTATCTATCTAATACCTCCTCCTCTCTCTCCCTCTCGGACGCGCGCCTTGTCTCTCGCTCTCTCTCCCTCTCTCTCTCTCTCTCTCTGTGCGTGCCTCCTTCTCTCTGTCTCTGTCTGCCTCTGACTCTCTGTCTGTCTTTGTTTGTTTGTCTGTCTGTCTGTGTCTCTCTCTCTCTCTTGTTTTCATGACATCTGACTTGAGGTAAACGTCCATCTCTCCGCCGGGAGAAGTTGCAGATCTCTTGGGTTTTTCTATTGTTAGCAAACTTTGTAGCAAATTGTTCTCTCTGTCAAACGTGAGTAAATTAATCAGGCTTAACCAGACATCTGAAATCTCGAGAGGATGATGTATTCTATTTCAACGTCGAATAAATTTGCTTTTCTTTTCTATTTGATACGCAGAACGTGATCTGGATGACGTCAGCAATGGCGGTGGTCCTATGGTTTATTTTCGGCGATTCATGCACAGTGTATACTGTTCAATGCTGTGGGGTGGGTCAGATGCACAGACTAATAAATTAACCAAACTGGAAACACGAGCTTCGGGATGTGTCGTTTTTTACGGAATATCCCGAGCGGCGGCCGTATAACCAACATGGCCGCCGCTCGGGAAATTCCGATTCGAGTTCTATCTGCAGTAGATTTTTTTTTTATTTGTCACGATTGGTTGTAAATGTATTAATAATGTATTAACTTGCCTATCCTTTCATTTTATTGTGTATATCTGCCTTTTTTTTTAAATTGTTATAAATGATGACCGTAGGGACTTTTAGCGACCGCTGCATTGTAGCTATGCTGAAGCGTCGGCCGCAACCGTAAACTTAAAATGGCGGACCTTTCGCTGTTTTGTGACGTCATACAATGGGCTCATCCAGTCTGAGTATTTTATTAGTCTGTGGTCAGATGTGTTTAGGACTCTATTTTAGGTGTAGGAGGTTTTGTTGCCGTTGGCATTTACACCTCACTTTTTTTGTTTTTATTTTTCTAGTTCTTGTTTTTTCCGTGTTTTTTATGGTCGGGATTAGTTTGTTTTTTTTAGAATTTTGCTCGGCCAGTGGTCTTGTGAGGCCTGCTCTTCTCGACTTTTAACTGCCAAGGTATCTTTAACGTGCCCAACGGGCACATGGGCCTTCCGAGTTTTTCGTCCTTATCCGAGAAGACTAGGTGCTTGATCCTACCTACCATAGAATCAGGGACAGGATTTTTTTCCCCCGAAAAAAAAAATTCCAACATGCCTGCATTGACCGGGTATCGAACCCGGGACGTTCGCCATGAGAGGCGGCCACCTTGCCTTTAAACCATACGGGAGGGTCAGACGCTGCGATGTGGCGACCTCATAGACCAGGCCAGGTTTTTTGCAGAAAGTTTAAGAGACATGGGCAATCAGTAGACAGTGCTTGTATCGATACGGTGAACAGGTAGATCTAGGAGTCTGCACATTCTTGAGAAGTCACTCGGCATGTACACGCAACATCTGTGCTCATTCCGCTCCTGGGGTCTTTATGCAGTCCGTAACCCTCGGTGAACCGACTCTGTGCAACAAACAAATATACAAAAAAAAACAACAAGTTCTATATCAATGCATGCCATACGTGTGACTCACGGGATAGAGAGAAAATGCTAATTGTTCCAGTAGGGCCGACCTGCAGGGGTACACAGAACTGCAAATAGTTCTTATATCTGATGCTCGTTTTGCAGGAGAGGTCAGAGGTCAGAATGCAGCCAGAAAATGGTAATTGATTTGTTGAGAGAGTGCAGTTTGTCGCTCACTCGTGTAACTCAATTGTTCTATATGGTGTATGTGTGTGTATGAGAATGAGAGTGTGTGTGTGTGTGTGTGAGAGAGAGTATGTGTGTATGAGAGAGACAGATAGTGTGTGTATTTGTATGTGTGAGAGAGTGTGTGAGTGTTTGTGCGTGTGTGTGTGAGAGAGAGAGAGAGTGTGTGTGTGTGAGTGTTTGTCGTGTGTGTGAGAGAGAGAAAAAGCGTGTATGTGTGTTTGTGTGTGAGAGAGTGTGTGTGTGTGAACGTGTTTGTGTGTGTATGTGAGAGACACTCTGTGAGTGTTTGTATGTGTGAGAGAGTGTGTGGCTGTCTGTTTGTGTGAGAGAGGGTGTATGTGTGTGTGAGAGAGAGATCGAGTGTGTGTGTGTGCGTGTGAGAGTGTGTGTGTGAGTTCGTGTACACGTGCATGAGCTTGGGAACGGTAGACGAGTTCCCTCTCTGTACACTGTTAGTGTTACTGCATCCGTCATCCTCTGACTGTAATCCCAATTCTCTAACAGTTTAAGTGCATACATATGCATGTGTTTTTTATAATTCGCAAGTATTGTCACAGTTTAAAAGGATGTTAAAATGCCATTTGTATGAGAGATTCTAGACTATGTAAAAGCTATCTATTATTATTATTATTGTATGTATATCAATGTGGGTTGTGTGTGTGAGCTTTTATAAGGGTGTTTCTGTATGCCCCTTCTATTTTAATTAAGAGTACCATGTTTGATTGTTTGTAATTGTTTACCCATGTATTTTGGCATGTTGCTTCTGTAAAGCGCATAGAGCATTTTTTGTAATGGATATGCGCTATATAAATGCCATCCATTATTATTATTATTATTATATGCTTCTGTCATTCTTTTTCGCCGTCTCAATCTTCCTCTACTCCATTTAATTGTTTTCTTCTTCATTTTCCTCTTCCGTGTGTTTTTGAATCAGCCTTCGTTCTCTCTATGTATTCATCTTTCGCTTCTGTGTGTGTTCGTGCGCACGTGATCCTTTGTACTCTCTACTTCACTATCTCTCCATCACTGTTTTCTTCTCACGCCATATCCTCTTGTTCTTTGCCTTTGATCTCTTCTCATTTCTCACCCCTTTGTAGAGTATTCCTTTACAGTTTCTCTTTCATGTCCCTATCTAATTATTCCCAATCTAAAGGTAGCTGTCCCATATATATACACACGTGTCTCTCCTTGCCATGTTATCCTGCGCCATTGACCACCAATTCTCCAGCTTTTTGCTTGCTATTCTGTAAGAGATGGTACCTGCACTCTTCTCTTCTCCCCCCCCCTTCCTCCCCCAACCCCACACCCCCCGCACCCTGTTTTCACTGGAACCCCGGCTTGAGCAAAGAAGTCTACTACTGTAGTATATTTTAATGTACCCAGTCTACGTTGGTAATTTGCGCCCAAATAACCAACGTAAGTTGTAGTTTTCGAGCCTACCTCTCGAGACATTCCTGGATTCCAAACTGCCAATATCCCTCGAGAAGCAAGTGTTGAATCAGTGCATTCTTCCAGCAATTGCATATGTTTGTCAAACATGGCCGATCGCAAAACAGCTCACGAATAAACTAAGAACTACCCATAGGGCAATGGAAAGAAAAATGCTTACATCACACTGCAAGATAGAATCCCCCACGCTGACATACGCAAACAAACAAAACTAAAAGACGTAGTGGAATTCATGCTACAACAAAAGTGGAATTGGGCCGGACACGTGGGTAGAAGGAATGACAATAGGTGGACAAAACGCTGCACTGAATGGCAGACAAGGACAGGAAACAGAACAAGAGGACGACCAGGAAGGAGATGGAAGAAGGACATTACAGTGAGAGGAGGAACAACATGGATGAGGTAAACAACAGACAGAAGAGAATGGGAAGCATTGTCGGAGGGGGGGGGAGGGGGGAGGGAGGGGGGGAGGGGGGGGGGCTACATCCTGCAGTGGCTGGACAGCGCCTAGGTGAAAGGTGAAAGTTGTAGTTTGTATGTTGGCACTGGTATACAATCCCAGTTGCTTCCAGTACGCTCGTCACCGTTTCAAGATACCCATGAGATGAAGGACGAAAGTTTAACTTAAGGTACTCAGATAAGCATGTTCCTCTCGAAAATCCTAAATGTAGAGCTGACATAAAATGAATTCATTACATCATCTTAAGTGACATTTCAGATTTGGATGACACTAGAAACTAATTAGGAGACAAGAAAAAATATCCATGTAACAGTTTATTTGTAGGTCATGGTCTAGGTGGCAAGGTGCTCGCCTCACATGCCGAATGTACCGGGTTCGACCTCTGGTCGGTGCAGGCATGTTGGAATTTCTTCGGGGGGAAAGTTCCTGTCCCTGATCCAATGGTAGGTAGGATCGAGGACCTAGCCTTGTGTGTACTTTGAACGCGTTAAAGATACCTAGCCAGTCGAAAGTCGAGAAGAGTAGGCCGAAGAAGGCGGCTGCCGGGCAAAATTCTGAAAAAAAAAGTCCTTACCACAACAAGAAAAAATAAAAACAAGAAAAGTGAGGTGTACATGCAAAAGACAGCGAAACCTTCTAAGATGAAAACCTTTAGAAACACACGCCTCGAGGCTGCACAGGATAGACGTTTAGAAACACACGCCTCGAGGCTGCAAAGGATAGACGTTTAGAAACACACGCCTCGAGGCTGCAAAGGATAGACCTTTAGAAACACACGCCTCGAGGCTGCAAAGGATAGACCTTTAGAAACACACGCCTCGAGGCTGCACAGGATAGACGTTTAGAAACACACGCCTCGAGGCTGCAAAGGATAGACGTTTAGAAACACACGCCTCGAGGCTGCAAAGGATAAACCTTTAGAAACACACGCCTCGAGGCTGCAAAGGATAGACGTTTAGAAACACACGCCTCGAGGCTGCAAAGGATAGACGTTTAGAAACACACGCCTCGAGGCTGCAAAGGATAGACCTTTAGAAACACACGCCTCGAGGCTGCAAAGGATAGACCTTTAGAAACACACGCCTCGAGGCTGCACAGGATAGACCTTTAGAAACACACGCCTCGAGGCTGCAAAGGATAGACCTTTAGAAACACACGCCTCGAGGCTGCACAGGATAGACCTTTAGAAACACACGCCTCGAGGCTGCACAGGATAGACCTTTAGAAACACACGCCTCGAGGCTGCAAAGGATAGACCTTTAGAAACACACGCCTCGAGGCTGCAAAGGATAGACCTTTAGAAACACACGCCTCGAGGCTGCAAAGGATAGACCTTTAGAAACACACGCCTCGAGGCTGCAAAGGATAGACGTTTAGAAACACACGCCTCGAGGCTGCAAAGGATAGACCTTTAGAAACACACGCCTCGAGGCTGCACAGGATAGACGTTTAGAAACACACGCCTCGAGGCTGCAAAGGATAGACCTTTAGAAACACACGCCTCGAGGCTGCAAAGGATAGACCTTTAGAAACACACGCCTCGAGGCTGCAAAGGATAGACGCCACAGAGCAATGTCTGCCTCAGTCCGGACAACAAACTACCGCTGGCGACACCTGCTGGCGCCTCTATGCTTCCAGTTTTGGATTATTCTCTCAACGATGAGTACACAGACAATGTCGTCATTGGACTTCGACTGGCCACCAACACAACACAACACAGTCAAACCAGTCTCTCCAGCTTAAACCACCAACTTAGTCACCAGAAAAAAGAAGACGATGATGAGTGTATAACGCTCCAGTGGCGTCAACGACAAATCTAACAGCTGATAAAATAGAGGGATGAACGTACTCACAGATAGATACGAGAACAACTTTGTCACGTGGCACTATCGGTTTGCTACCAGCAGCGCCAGACATGATGAATGACTAAATTGTATCACACGAGATGTTTACAGTGGTATCACAGTTACTTGCTAAATTATATCACACGAGATGTCTGCAGTGGTATCGCAGTTACGTACAAAATAATATCACACGGGATGTCTGCAGTGGTATCGCAGTTACCTACAAAATTATATATCACCAAATGTCCGCAGTGGTATCGCAGTTACATACTCGTGATAAACATAAATAAGTCTTAAATCACAGTCGTGTTTGTATTCGTGTTTCATACGTTTAAAATTATTATACCGAGACTATAATACTTTACTGTACAATATACTAGTCGGTAAATTTCATTACATACTAGCTGAGTTGCCCGGCCCTGCCCGGGATAAATCGATTTATTAGTTTCAGTTCTGGGTGATTATTATGGACCTGCTTCATTTTGCCTGTTCCTTTAGCTTTATTTTATTTTTGTTTGTTTGTTTGTTTTTAGATAAGTTTTACTGCTCTCCCTTTGCGTATTGACATCCTGCGCATCCCGTCAGCATCCGTCAAATGGCAATGATTTGCGCACGGGTTAGTTTTTTTGTTAGTGAACACATCACAGGAAGTGATAACGTCATGTGTAGGCGGAAGTGGGCTATTATTAGAAACATACATCAATATCTTATTGATCGTAAATTTCGGATCCAACGCTCTTGGTGAATTTAGTCTTTAATTATAACCGCATTTACCGATTAACTCAGAAATAACAAACGGTTTTGTTTGCGTATAGCGATAGGAACAATGTTCGCTATCCCATAATTCTTTGTGCCAAATTTCAGGTCGGTGCGTTGTGTAGTTTCCGAGCCCATAGGACTATTAGGGGTTTTGTTGTAGCTTTATTATATAGATATATAGATAAGGTCGAGCATTTCAGGCTCATAATAAAATAGTGGACATTTAAGTGGCAATATTAAGTCACACTTACATGAACTGTTCACGACAGCACAAAATGTTATTCTACAACAACAACAACACACGCACACACACACAGACATAAACACATAGAAAATCTGTGAGGTCGCAGCAGGGCTTGAAACACACTTACAATGTGGCAAAAGCAAAAGTTAGATGTTGTAAAACCAGAGAGTATAGATGTATAGAGAGGTTTCACTATTGATCGATTTGCACTGCGAGGCACGAGAGGCTCCGCGAAACCACTGTTAGCATGGAGCGGAAAGTAGGTCGCTGCGGTAAACAAAACCGGTTTGTACATTTCCACGGGGCGTAAGAACTTACAAACGGCTCTAAATAGTTTCAGTCAGCCCAAAAACATGAACAAACCACACTAAACAGATATGCACACTATCATTGGTGAAGAAGGTCTCTTTCAATTCTTCAATTTCTTGTTTACCGCAGCGACCTAGTTTCGCGATTTGGCGGAAGTGAGATCTCTCTATACATCTCATAGAGATATTATAATAAACTAGAGTCCGCACGCAAGCACAAGTGCAACGCGTCGCAGTGGCCCCAATTGGCCTACATGCGCGCCATGTTGACTTGGGAAGGATTCGCTAGCGAGCAGGCGCTGGCTGTTCGACGTCTCAAGGAATAGTAACGCCATCCCCGCCTATAATTATGTCAAAGTCATAATAGATATACTACAAATACGATGCAACACAGGCTGTTGTTGCGGAGACAGTTTTTTTTTTACATAGAAAGCTAAAGCTGAACAGTGAACACCGCAATATTTTCTGTTTGGTTTTGTAATCAGACTACGTCCCCCAAACAACATTCTTCAAAATAACAAGTTCATAACTGGTAAAACTAGTAAGAGTCATGAAAATTACAACATGCATAGCTTTGAAAAGAAAATCATGAGAAGGGCATGTTAGTAGTATATAACAAGGAAAAATGTTCACCTTCATACAGAAACAAAAAATATATATATTTTAGAGGTATAACTGGATCATATAAAGAAAGAAAGAAAGAAGAGAATAGACATGAAAACTTTCAATTTTCTTCTCTCTCCGCACCAGCTTTTTCTTGCTATTTCTTAATTCAGCGGCCTTTGCACAGCTTTCTTTTATTTGCATAAATTAATCTCTGCCTTTGTCCTCTCAAGATGATCTTCGATTGAGTGGTGGGCATATGATTATGAGTGATCTAGATCATGCATACATGCCTTGGCTGGGGGGGACGGGGGGTGTTCAGCTCTCAGGATTTTTCCTCTTTTTGGGAGATGGTCTTCTTGGAGTTGGCAGTTTCTGCTTGAGGGGAGAATAATTTTCGAAAACAGATGGAATTGCCTTTGGTCTTAGTGTCTGTTTATCGAGCCATGCGTAATTGTCAGAGCTTAGGAAGTGAGCACTACACACTTAGACATTCTTGGTTGGATACCAAGGCTTCCCATTCTCAGTTTGTCTACTTATTCTGGCAATCCATTTAGCCAATCTCTCAGATTCCTTCAACGGAAAGCAAAAAAAAAAAAAAAAAGCAAAAAAAATAAGTCACCGTAAAAAATTGTTGTTATTGTTTGATAACTAATATCGACTGGCATTTTCCATATTGTTGTATTATGTGCATCTTTGCCTTTTCAGGAAAATGAGGATTGAAAATTCGAAGAGTTGTGTAACATCTGGGGTTTGTTCCAGACCTTTCAAAATCGAAACTTAATAAAGATTGGAATGACACTTATTATGAAATGAGGAGTGAGAGAACCACTTTCATGACAAAGGCTAAAAAATCAGCACAGTGTCGCAAACAACAATATGGCAATGCCCCACGATATATTCATATTGATAAATATATTACAATAGGTTTTGATCTTTAGCCCTTCCCTATTGTCAATCCAATGCACTAAATGATCAAGTTGTTTGGACGTACGTTTTATTCATATCAAAGAGGAATTAGGCCTATGGAGATAACCTTGCCACCCAGTCCCATCATGGCTGTCTGTTTTAACTGAGACAATCCAAAACACAAGGGTGATGGGGGTGGGAGGGGCATGATGCAGAACGATGACACGTAAATCTGGACATTATTAGCCCAGAGCATTTAGCATCCTATCTCCTTGAAACTGAGCCATCACTGTGCAGTCAACTCGGGGCCGCTTCGGCAGTTGTTCATAAAAGACCCAGGTCTTTGATTCTCTTCTGCCTTTCCTCTCCTCCCCCCCCCCCACCCCGCCCCGAGTCTTTCCTGTGTTTCTTCGCAAGTATGTAATTATAATTAAGACAAATGGATGTACAAATCACAAATGGCGTGCGTGGGAGAGATTGAAAGACGTTGTTATCGTAAACTGGGCTTGCTCAGCCTTAGACGGGAAGGACAGAAGGCTAGAAATGATTTATGGAATTCTGAACCATCTTGCAGTTGCATACAGAAAAAATAACCCTCTGACTTCCGAAATCGCCACCCCAAGTCAAAATGGCCGCCACGAGACTCTAATAGTTCCACGTCGTGTGACACCGTGCGCACTCTAGTGTAATAATATCTCTATGATACATCTATACTCTCTGGTAAAACCCTGACAAACGATAAAGAAACGACACAATACATCCCCAAAGAATTCAAACCTATGTGTACGAAAATAATTATAAAAAAAGAAAGGAATTACATGTGTTCTCATACATTGGCTTTAAATTCCCTTGAAATGTCTTGTACAATTTCCTTATTATTTTTTGCCTTTTATCTAATGCTCAGATTTGCAACATAAAACCGTTTCTCTCTCTCTCTCCTTTTTTTTTGTTGTTGCCACGTGACAACACAACAGTTTGTGAAATGGTATGTTTATCTCAGATACCGTGGCCAATATCACCCAGTGCTGCCATGTTATGACACTATCATAGTTAACGACTGTAGTATCTAGCCCACCAATTAAATGACATCTTCACGTATTAGCCACTGTGGGCAAGTTAGCCATAATTATTCCTTGACATAATCTTCACTTCTTGGACATTCGCGTGCTTATCTTGTTTGTCCTGATATTGTCATGGCAGGTGGGCGATCATGGATGTAAATGTGGCGGTGGAATGTGACCTCTGACCTGACAGTGAAGTACCTAATCATATTATCGTTATGATGTTTTTACCTAAGCTGTGCTCAGAAGACTTACCGATACTTCCAAATAGACAAAACTTACATATTTTACTTTGTAAATACACACATGTGTAAGTGTGCGAATTCACGACCAACCGTGGAGCACACATTGTTACACGGTACACATTTCAGTGCTATCCTCGTATTTTATTTTTTGTTACATTGTTATTGGTTTTTATTTGAGACATTTAGAGTTCCCAGAATTTTGTTTTTCACCACTATCTTGTAACACCGTTGAATAATAATGCTAAATTTGTGCACAAATTGAAAACTAGCATATGTTCTGATAATAACCGCTTCGAAGCTACATACCAGAACCGATTATTTATTTATTATTGTTTGTTTATTGTAATCGACTCAGTCCCAACGCGTAAAATTTCCAACATAATACTAAGTTTTGTCGTACCAAGTTTCTAGATTTAATCATTCCAATGCTCACTTCCTGTGTTGTGGTGGCAACTGAACGCCAAGCTGGCATCTACAACTGAGTGTCAAGCCCTGGCAACAGTATCAAGTCCTAATGAAACATGGATAAGATAAGACTTTGGTGTCTACGTGAATTTTGAATTACGTTCTGTACCAGAGACACCACGAAGAAGTGTTTTGGGCTTTGCCAGGCGCTGCAACATCAACGTACATGAATGAAGGGGCATTCGAGATTTTGTTACAGCTGTTCCCTGGGGAGCATTAAACGCTACCTCAGCTCTTGTTTGTTCTATCTCCATTTCCCGAAAAAACTGGGCATCTTTTAGTATGTAGAAAAGGTATAATGGTTCTGATTGATTCTAGCTCCTCACTACAATACTTACTGCTCTTGTCCACTGCATCCGCTCCGCTCTGCTATTTTCACGGACAATGAGGTAAAACACGTTTTGTCTCTGTATACTTGTCCACAGCATCCGTTCCGCTCCGCTATTTTCACGGACAATCAACACACTTTCCCTCTGTATATTTGTCCCCAGCATCCGCTCCGCTCCGCTATTTTTACGGACAATGAGGTAAAACACGTTTTGTCTCTGTATACTTGTCCACAGCATGCGTTCCGCTCCGCTATTTTCACGGACAATGACTTAAAACACACTTTCCCTCTGTATATTTGTCCCCAGCATCCGCTCCGCTCCGCTATTTTTACGAACAATGAGGTAAAACACGTTTTGTCTCTGTATACTTGTCCATAGCATCCGTTCCGCTCAGCTCCTCACCACTATATGCCCAGGGGCAAAGAGAGAGTTTTTCATACGTCAATTTCGGTAAAAAATAGAGGAGCGGATGCTTATGGACAAGACCACTAATGCAGTAAACATTTGACGTCGGATTTCTCAGTTGTCCAGTAACTGGAGGTGGAACAAATAAGAACTGAGATCGTGTAAAGCTATTAAAGCTGTTCGTCTAAACCAATACATATTATTTCTTTCATGAAAAGCGCTGGATTCCGATATATTCCGATAGAACCTGATGGTAGTATATCAGTAACTGTTTACTTTATTGCCCGAAGAAAGCGTTGCTGGCAAATAGCGTTAGTGAAATGCAGCTGTGACTGATAACTTCCCCATTGAGAACATATCTTGCTCACGCTCAAGTGAAAAGGAAGTCTATCTTAATGAATGAATTAACGTTAAGAGAAACTGAAACGTGTATGTGTTAAGTCACGCCCCCCCCCCTCCCAAACCTCTGTCCCAGTTCCTGCAAACTTTTCTCTGTCTGCTCGTCTGTCTGTTTTTCTCTTTCATTCTCTTTCTCTTTATCTCTCTTTCTCGCTCCCGCTCTCACTCTTCTCTCTCGTTCTCTCTCTCTTCTCTCGATCTCTCTTTCTCTCTCTCTCTCTTCCTCTCTCTCATTCTGTCTTTCTCTCTATCTGTCTCTCTTTGTCTGTCTTTCTCTCCCTCTTTCTGCCTGTCTCTCACTTTGTCTCTCTCCCTCGTTCTCTCTCTTTCTCTCCCTCTCTCTGTCTCTTTCTCTCTCTCTCTCTTTCTCTCGCTTTCTTCTTCTCGTTCTCTTTCTCTCTCTCTCTCGACTCTCTCCCTCTCTTCCCCTCTCGCGTTCTCCCCTCTCTCCCTCTTTCTCTCTCTCTCTCCCTCTCTCCCCGTCTCTCTCTTTTCTCCCTCTCTTTCTCTCTCTCTCTCTTTCTTCTTCCCCTTTATTAGTGCTGTTGTAAAAAGAAAATGGCTATTATCATTACCTAACATTTGCATTACAGATAATCATTTTTGTTTCAATAATACCACCAATCTCTAAATCTTCATCAACAAGAGAGGCCAGATTTGGAAGGGGGTTGGGAGGGGGAGAAGTTGGGGGGGGGGGTATTTCTGCAAAAGTAAACCTCTGCTCTGGCCCAAGAACTCGGCACGACTATCATTATAGAACTAGTTTGTCTTTCAACCTGGCATGTGGGATAC
Source organism: Onchidella celtica (assembly GCA_963931925.1). Lineage (NCBI taxonomy): Eukaryota > Metazoa > Mollusca > Gastropoda > Systellommatophora > Onchidiidae > Onchidella > Onchidella celtica. The sequence goes on from OZ007572.1 coordinate 62,900,713, forward strand.
ACAGACTTAAGTGTCAGCCACTTACACAGGCATTTGTATTGATGTAACCTCGCCAGATGCATTTGTTTTTTTTAATAACCTCTCGCCTTGTGTGAGTGTGAAAGGTATGTCATTCACTGCCTGTGTTTGCATCTGTTTATCAGCCGTTCAATGATTTATGTGCACAAACATCTGACAGAGATTGTGTAAACCTGTCGTGGATGTAGTACAGGGGCTTCATTTTATCTCCATATCAGTGTGTGTTGGAAAAATCACTGGTCAAGATTGATAGTTAGACTTTACATGGTATTATATCCACTGTTTAACACGCTCAAATCTACTCCCAGAGTCTACGTTCATGAATTTCGCAGGATGATAGAATACAGCTTTCTGTGTCATCTTACGGACTCATATCAACTTTTGTAAAGAGGGCCAGTACAATCAAGCAGTGTGTGTGTGTGTGGAGGGGGGGGGGGATTCTAACTGCTGTTAAAAAGTTGTCGTCTAAAATATCACGACCTTAGTTCTTGTTTGTTCCAACTCCACGTTTTGCACAACTGAGAAATTCCACGTTAAAAGTTTGCGGTTTTTGTATCATGATAGAGAGTTAGAATAAAGAGAAATTGAGAACCCCAATACATTTAAGAAACATCTTAAGAGCCATTTTTTCACTCCATAGAATCCAGATTGCTTGTAAAATATATTATGTGTATGTGTGTGTGTTGGAACAAACAAGAACTAAGGTCGTGATATTTTAGACGACAACTTTTTAACAGCAGTTAGAATCCCCCCCCCCCTCCACACACACACACACTGCTTGATTGTACTGGCCCTCTTTACAAAAGTTGATATGAGTCCGTAAGATGACACAGAAAGCTGTATTCTATCATCCTGCGAAATTCATGAACGTAGACTCTGGGAGTACACTCTCAAGCAATCACTGAAGGCCTTTGCCATTGATGTGAGTGAGTGGGAAAAGCTCTCGCTTGATCGTGCAAATTGGAGGGCGGCCCTTACCAGAGGCAGCAAAGCATGGGAAGCTGACAGAGTCCAGCAGGCTATCAAAAAAAGAGAACGGCGCAAGAAAAGGCCCAGTGGTACTGAACCAACGGAGCACTCTTGTCATTTATGCGGAAGGGTCTGCAGGGCAAAAATAGGACTTATCAGTCACATGAGAAGCCATAAGTCATGAAAGAACAGTCTTTCCATTCTGTCCTCTGTGTCCTTTAGTTCTCTTTATTGTCCATGTGTTGAAATTCTCAACAATTTCTGTTCTTTATTCCTCTGGTGTTGTTAAAGTCATCATCATACCTGATGGACGAACTATTATGTGTGTGTGTGTATGTGTCTTTAAATATTATTTGTAGTAAATAAGTTCTGTAAAGCGCTTAGAGCCTGTCAAACAGGGTTAGGCGCTATATAAATGCCATTTATTATTATTATTATTATTATAAACAAGAACTGATAAGTGCCATAACGCATTCTAAATAAGTGTCAAAGTGCATTTGGTTTTATACGTTTTCTACATACTAAAAGATCTCCAGTTTTTAGAAAATGGAGATTAAAACACACAAGTACTAAGATCACGATTTGCCCAGTTTCATTGTCCTCTCAACAAGATCTACAGATCGCTGTTTCCCTTCAAGGCTAGATCAAGACTTTAAGCATTGACCAGATGAAACAGTCTGTTTTGAGATTTCATGCCCAGAAACATTATTATCAAGCTCATTTAGCCAAAAGCGCTAGTTACTCAGAATTGGGTTCTTAAAGTTATTTTAACATTTCAAAAGAACAAAAAAAAAAAATTGTCTCCATTCGTCACTGTTTTTCGTCAATACAGAAACACACACACACACACACACATACACACACACACACACACACACATACATACATTCATACATACACACATATAGGGTCTTTATTTCCAGTGAAATACATTACAATTGCATGTACTGATACAATATAAATAAACAATGCATCTGTGTGGAAATTGTGGCTGTGATAGGCTAGGAGTAGATTGAAGGCTGTCTGTGAAAGATGGGAACTCCAGAGTTGCACAGTAGGGCTTGTTCAGTAAGGTGTTAAAAATCAATAGCTTTGAAATGATGTTTACATCGCTGCTTCCATGCCTGGTATGATCCAATGATGGCGCTTAAGCTACAGCAGCTGCTTAGAAAGTTTGCCTCTGTTCTGCTTACATCCAACTTCAGTAGCCCAGTTTTAAATTTCTGATGCACAATGCCCAAAGTTCCCACGATCAACACAATAACCTCACACTGATATCCTGTATTATTGATGTCAAGAGACAATGGGAAATACTTGTTGAATTTTTCTTGGTAACATGTGTTTATGTGTGCATCAAATGGAACTGATATTTCAACAAGTTTTGCTTTTTTCTGTTGGTGGTTTATGATGGTGATATCAGGTCTCGTGTGTGTTTGCTGGAAAACGTCTGTATGTGATTGTTGGTCTGTGAGGAAATGACTACGCTTAATCACAGTGTCCCTCATAACAGTCTTTTCTTTGTTAAACCAGGCAATTTTTGCGTGAATAATGTCCACAATTCTGTTGTGCCTGCTCTGGTATATTTTCTGCTGTTTCGTGCAGCCGCTCAGGACGTGGGAGGCGGTTTCTGTCGGGTGGTTGCAGATCTTGCAGCTCTTGGTGTATGTCTGAGGGTAGTGGATAGATAAGAGGCTTTCACATTCCAAGAGCTGCAATCTGCCTCGACACACGAACGATCGTAACTTGTCATTTATTTTGTGGTTTGTCAAGGCTGCGGCAGAATGTTTATAGTCTGCTTTAGTGGCCTCTCTCACTATTCTGCCCTGTGAGGATTTGCTGACGAGGTCTTCATGGGATGCTCTGACCTTGAGTGTCTTGTAGGCCATGTAAAAGGCCTCAGCGGATCTGAACGATAATGTTGTTTCTTCGTCTGCCTGTATCTGCATAATGAAGTCGTGGCCTTGTTGTAGTAGGCCGATGTTCTCACGATAACACATTTCGTGGAGAATGATCCAGTCTGATTTTGTCCAATTCACTTTGGAGTTTTTATTGACATTGCCTTTGCAATCAATTACATAACCAGCAAAGTTCGGATGATCGTTGCTAGTTTCTTCCGCCTTGCGTTTCGACATATGGAGTTTTAAGGACCTTCTTGCTGTTTCTTTGACATACAGGTCGTCGTTATTAAGGAGAGACAGGTAGAAGGACATGTGTTTTGCGTAGTAGAGGACATGGGGGTTAAGCAAGCCAATGCCACCCATGGATCTTGGAGTGAAGAAGAATGCTCGTGTTGAAGACGAGTTTAAGCCTAGCCAGGTTCGTGCGGACCAGACTATTTTGTCCTCTAGGTGTTTCAAATTGGCCTCTGTGAAGTGCAGGTTTGGGAAGTAAAAAGTCAATTTTGACATGCACATCACGTTCACTGCCGAAAGTTTGGCTGATGTCGGTAGCACTGATTTTGTCAATCTGGTCTATGGTTTTATCAAAGTCACTTATAATGCTATTCACCTATTGTTGACCACTGGTGTTGGTAATGTTGATGTCATGCCCCAGGTAAGTATATTCCTTCACTTTGTGGTACATTGGAATAGGAGCATTCTGGATACTAAACTGACGGTTGCCAGTTGTGGATTTTTTGTTCCAGTTATTGCCTGTTCTGTGTCCATGAAGGACAGCGCATTTACGATGTTTCACTTCCATTTGTGCCATCTGCATAAAGTTATGTCTTATCAATCATGGTGGCATACATACATACATACATACATACATACATACATACATACATAAATGAACAAGTTTTAATGGCCACAATTAAGTGTCCAGAAACCTCGCATACACAAACTACAGCCGTCTTAACCCATGGCCGCACTGGACAGTTGCCCAGAGGCCCCGTGCATGCAATTTTACATTGGTTTTTCAAAACGGGGAAGAAAATCCCGTGCAATACAAAAGAATCCCTAAACGGACAATGCATGCTTTGTCCAGGGGCTCCAAATGATGTTAAGGTCGCCCTGACCCAAACATATGGCTTGTGTGCAACCAGAGAGCCCTATAGTGCAACCATTCTGTATGTTCGTAGATTCAGATCAGACAGTTGCCGTGATTAATATTCAACTCAGCGGAAAAGAACCAAGCGAACTTCTTCTGGCTGAAAAATGCGGCTCAGTGTCTGGTGCCATGGCAATCCTGTCACTGTACTAGTGACGCTGGTGGAGATACGTTGGGTAACGAACACTTTGATGCATTACACTGGTTTAGTTGTTAGTTCTATGGCTGTAGAGAAGTGGTGGTATTTGTATATATTTTGAATTGGGAGTTTATCCTCTGAAAATTGACCGTCAGGTTAGACTAATGAAATTCTGGGTTAAAATATTAGGCTTAGACGACAATAGTACCGTTAAAAAAGTTTATAGCAGATTATTATCAGCCACAGAAAACTACACAAGTACAATTAACTGGGCTTCACTGTCAAAGAAAATACTGGAGAAATCTGGATTTGGATACATCTGGGAAAGTCAAAAGGTTGATCAAACTTCGTTGTTTTTATCTGAATTTGAATAACGTCTACGTGACAATTTTCAACAAACATGTCGAAGTTACATAGAACATTTAAGTGAGAATCGGCTATATAGACATTTAGCTGTTGAATTTTACTCAGAAAATTACTTACATGAAGTAAAGCAGAAGCATTTAAGGATAGCCATAGCAAAGATAAGATTGGGATCTCACAACTTTATGGTGGAGAGGGGAAGGTGGCAGAGGCCTAAACTAGAATATGTTATGAGATTATGTGAGACCTGTAATGAATTGGAGGACGAATTTCACGTGTTATTAACTTGCAAAAAATTCAAAGATATAAGGAAACAGTTTTTACCGTCTTGGCTACTTGTTAGACCAAGCATGTTTAAGCTTATACATTTTCTGTCGTGGATGCACGATAGAGAACTACATTCGTTTGCACTGTTTTGCCATAAAGTTCTAAACGAATACAATAATGTCGCTTTGTGACTTCTCCTGGCGAAGTCTGAAAACTAAATTCACCTTCGAGTGAAAGAATAAATTATAGTGATATTTTCAATTGTAGTAAATTTACAACAGATAAAGGTGAGGAAAGATCGGTTATGTAGGGGAGGGGGGGGGGATTGAAAATGATGACTGTTGCTGACAATTACAAGCTGTATTTGACTGTATACTATAATAAGTAAGTGTATAAATGCTGCAGGGAGCGGAGAGAGTGAACGACCATGCATTTTGTCTGTTTGTTTGTTTGTTTAATGTTTTCTAAGATTGTTCACATGATTCTTGTGTGTTTTTGAATTGGCCGCCAGGCCTTTAATAAACTAAACTTGAAACTTGAAACTTGTATTTTTGTATCTGTATATTTCTTTGATCCCATTTGGGAAGTTTGCCTTCCTGTCATTGCAGCACAGTTAGTAACAACTGGAACAAACTCTCATCGCCAAAGTGCAGCGCCGGAAGGCGGTTGGGGGGGGGGGGGGAGATTGAGGGGGGCGGGTTTTGTTGTGTTGTTGTTTTTGCGTGGGCAGTCGGCCTGACATAGATTTGAAACAGTCATTGTGGTGATATAGACTCTCTTTATTTTTAGTGCAGTGATATCGGGTGTTGTTCTGAGCAAAGTTTCTACTGTAAGTGACTCTGGAAATGCCTCAATTAGTCAGCACCGAACAACTCTTCCTCACAATACTGCTCACACATCTTAGTGTACAAATACATCCCGGGCTCTCATTGTTTTCATAATTATACACATATTTCAAAGCTGAGAGTTTCTTTTTTCGATAAAACGATGTATTTGCAACACTTAGGTGTGCGGTAAAGAACTAGCGACTCACCAAAAATGTGCTTTTGATCATCGCCCTTCGCAGATTTTGCCTGCTTTTCTCTACACAATTACAGGCACAATAATTGTGCAATACTGTGTGTCTGTAAATCGGTCTGTCTGTCTGTCTGTTTTGAATGAGCGATGCCAGGGAAATTGTTTCAACCAGTCCACATGGAACACAGAGACTGTTTGATACGGAAAGCCAAAATTTCATCTGTTACAAAAATTTCACATTTCGGTGTATAATTATCTGCATGATTTGTGCCATTAAGGTTGCGACTCAATGACATTAATATACAGTACAAATGAGCCATATTAACTGGGGAGATAATTGAGTAGTTGTAAATTATGTCTACAGTGTAAAGTATGATGGCCTTGAACTTGGTCACCCACTGTTTGTTTGTGTGTTGCGGGGTCCCGGGAGTAAGGGGTGGCATTGCAATAATATCGAAGTCACAATACTCAAACTTTGGCAAATCAGCATTATTTATAATCATAATGTCTGCTAGTCCTTGTTGTAATACTGAACTTTGTAGACTTAATAAACTGCGCATAGCAGAAGAAATTACCAACAATACTACAACCACCACCACCACCACCACCACCACCATCACCACCACCACCACCACCACCACCACCACCATCACCACCACCACCACCACCACCAAAATCACAACCACCACCACCACCACCACCATCACCACCACCACCACCACCATCACCACCACCACCACCACCACCATCACCACCACCACCACCACCACCATCACCCACAATACCACCACCACCACCACCACCACCACCACCATCACCACCACCACCACCAACAACAACAATACCACCACCACCACCATCATCACCACCACCACCACCACCAACACCAACATCACCACCATCACCCTCAACACCAACAATACCACCACCACCACCACCACCACCATCACCAGCACCACAACCACCAACACCAAGATCACCACCACCACCACCAACACCAACAATACCACCACCACCACCACCATCACCACAACCATCACCATCACCACCACCACCACCACCACCACCACCACCACCATCACCAACATCACCATCAACACCACCACCACCACCA